>CM041780.1:226031427-226104860 GCA_023374045.1 Limonium bicolor | reverse complement strand
TAGAGCTGATCAAACGGGCGGGCCGGGTTCGGGCCAGGCCAACATTAAGTTTCAGGCCCGAACGGGCCTATGTATTTGTCCGAGTCCGGTTTTAATTTTTTCGGGCTGGGCCGGGCTAGGCCCAAATTTATTTTAATCGTTGCCATTGCCCGTCCCGCACGGCCCGGTTTTATAAATTTTTAAATATTATTATTAATTTTTTTGAAAAAATATATAGATTATGTATCATATTAATATATATTAATTATAATATGTATATATGTTGTATGTAATATTAATAAATATTATATATAATTTAAATAAATAGTAAAAGATATTATATAAAGTTAAATTAAATATATACTCCCTTTTGTTATCAATACTTGATTTTCTAGCTATAGGCACAAGAATTACAGATAAAAAAGTTAGACTATTTTGTCCTTAATGTTTGCATTGAGAATTAGAATAATTTGAAAAGTTGAAATACCCCTAACATTCAAATAATTAAATAATGATAAATAAGTATTATTTAGAGGATTTTTAAACCCTAAAAGAAGTATATAAACATTCAGGCGTTAAAACGCACCTAAATTCCTTAAGGTCAGAAACGTGCGTTAAAGCCCGACCTTAAGTTAAATAAGTTATACAAGCTATAAACTTCATGTAAAGATAATGAAGGATCATTATATGACCCTTAGAACACAGGACCTCATCTAAGACTGAGCGAAAATACAAAATGCTCGGGAGTTCCCTTAAAGGCCCGAAAGTCACGGAAATACATTATAGGATGGAGTAAAGCATTATTCTTCATTCCAAATACACCACAACACTTTATTAAACATTTAAGATGAAGTCCTTAAGCTAGATTCTCAGTTAAAGACAAAGTGCTCGGAGGTTCCCGATGCGGGCCCCATAAACCCCCGGGAGTGCCCCAGAGTGATACTGAAGTGGCACAAACTCCAATATAAATCATTCTTAGAGTTCCTAACATCATTATTCAACATTCTAAAGAGAATGCTTGAGCCAATTCCTAAAAAATAAACAAAGTGCTCAGACGAATTTCTTAACGCTCCTTTTGCCCGGTTAGCCCGGAAGTTGTGTTTTGAGTTGATATAACCCCATATAACTCAATGTAACACCTTAACATATTATTATTGACTATAAACAATGTCAATAAACACTTGGAACTCATAGCGACTACTTACTTCTTTTGAAAATCCTTAAAGCACAAAAACGCACCTTCGGGTGTCACAAAAATGCGTTTTACGCAATTGCCTTGAAATTTTTGAGGAGCCACGAGTTGATAATATTAAAAGGGGATAAATTGAGCATCTACATCAATTAATTCCAGTACTAAATTCATAGTACAAGTGGGGGCGATTTTATCATCAAAAAGGTACCTAAAATCAGCATTTTTACCTTAAAACTTTCATCTTTTACCATAGTATAAATGTACCAAATAAATGCTGGAACCTATTACACATATTAGTATGGTCTTAGTACAATATAGTGTAACAAAAATCAAATTAAAAATCAACCCCATTTGACCTCCAAAACAGGCGCCATTTTGGGTGATTTTAAGCTAGTTTTTAACTTGTAAATTGTCTTATGGAATGGTGACTCACCTAGCATGTGCTATATGATAATGTGCCAAATAAATTCAGTCAAATGGCTCCTACATTACCGATTTTTCCTGCAATAAAACAACAAGGATAAGTTAGAGAAAAAGCCATGGAAATTAAATACACAAAGTAACATCCTAGATCTAGCTTTATTCCATGTGCTAGTATACAAACAAAACACCCATGTTCTAATATGGTGGCTTCCGATTTTGATATGTAAAAGAAGAGGTTAATTGCCTCATTATTTAGTCAAAAGAATACTCTACCTACTAAGCATGATTCATAGCCAAATATAGACAAAACCAATTGTCTTGTACAGCACACTAGTGCCGATTTCAAGCAAGGAAAGAAGACTTAAATTGCCTTATAAAAATTCAACTAAGAAGCCTACCTAGCTAGCCATGTCCTAATGTTTTTAATCATCAAAAATCAGATGCTATACTACAGCCATGTTACCGAATTTATATGGAGAAAGAAGACAACAAATGACTTTTATTCTACTTTAAAAATCCAAAAGAAAACACCTTACCTACCTTAGTCTTGTCTTCTTCTTTCAATTATCAAACAAGCCTCCATCATTCCTTGTCATGTGGCCGAAAATGTGCAATCAATTAAGGCATTTATTGAGCCAACCAATCAGGGAATAAACTAATGAAAAGATGAGTCAAATTTGACATTAAACTAGCAAAAGAAAAATCCTTTCCAACTTGCCTTCTCTTATTCCTACGTGAGTCTAGCTCTCCATTCTTCCTTTGCCATTCACCACCGTATGGGTAAGCTCTCCTTTCTCATTTTCATCTTCTTCCTTTGAAGCTCTTAAGTCCATTAATGGAGGTTTAACTTCTATCTTCATTTCTAAGGTGAATTCCTAGCATTTCTCATCAAGTCTTGAAGCAAAAATCTTCCTAGCACAACAACAAGATTTCGGCTTCAATTTGTACACCAAGGGAGTTGTCTTAAATCAACATAAATACAAGGAGCATCCAAGATCATCTTAAGGTATTTTTCATGCTTGAAAATCCTTAAGAAACATTTTATGTGTATCCAAAATTCTACATCTTCTAAGCTATTTTCTTCATCAATTTCATGAAGGAAAATTGATGCTCCATCCATCCTAGGTGTGCCGAAAATTTAAGAAGAAAAGCCTAAGGTAAATCCTTGGAAAACTACTTATAAATCTACTTAAGGTCTTTGTTAAGATCTAACTCCTAAACCCCTTCCTCTCTTGCATTAAAACCGAAGAGGAACATCATTTACCATTGGAGGAAGCTTGGGAATTCAAGAGGAGTTCAAGTACTTAATCATCCTTTATTAAGAGTAAGTTTACTAAGCAAATCTTTAGTGTTTTAAGCTTGTATAAGTTCTTAAAAATTGTACAAAGATTATGTACACCTTCTTAGGTATTTAAAACCGAAACCAAATGGTAATACATACCAAAAATATAATTTATAACACATATAGTAAGCTTACCACCTTAAGACACATTTTTGTTTTACAAAAATTACTTATGATAGATAATAATGCATACCGAATTGTCTAGGAGAAATATGCTCCATTTTGGGATAAAAATATATCTAAGACATTACAATAATTTTTACATGAGTTATATGACTCATATGTATTTATGTATAATTACTATAAGTTATAAAAACAACTTTTAGAAATTATATGGTGATATATTATCATGGCCGAATTCAAATGGTGATGAATAAACTTTAATGAGCTAAATATGTATATGAATACATACTATGAATTTTGGGTAAGCTAAAAATAATTACTAGTGTTTAAATGACTAGTTTAATAAGTTATGTGGTAAAAATATAATTTTTATAAAGTTTGGGGTAAGATATGTGATTACCGAAAATTAAGTGTGTCCATGGCATAATTATAATATATTATGATGAGAGAAATGATATTATGAATTTTGGATGAATTAAATAAATATTTAGAAGTTAAAATAACAATTTATAAAGTTTTGGGGCTAATTTATAATTTTTGGAAAAATTGGTGTAAAACCGAGAAACATATAAGTTTATGGGTATATTAATGTATTAAGTATGAAATTAGACTATGGTCAAAGTGTTGACCGAAAAACTTTGGGTTAAAATAATTTATGACATGAAATATTAAGTTTATAAAAGTTTTGGGGTGATTATGTAATTTATAAGAGTTTAAATAAGAAACCGAATTTAATATGGGGCGAAATCATAATTTATGGAAATATAAGTGTCCACTTGGTTATTAAGGAAATTAAATATTAAAACAATGGTTTATAAGTGAACATATAATTTATGTAAAGTTTTTGGGGTTAAAATGTAATTATAGAAAGTTATTTGTCAAAACCGAAAGGTTAAGGGTTGATTTGGTAATTTATAAAAGTTAAGGTATTCAAATAATAAATACCGAATTTTTTTTAGAGGTGGTTTAGTGAATCAATTAATTAAGAAAATAAAACTATGTATTATAATGTATTTTGGAGTATAATGTAAAAGTTAAGAAATAAATGTGGTTATAATATAATAACCGAGAAGTATGTTGTATTTATGGGGTTAAAAATATTTGTAGGTCCTATATGGATAGTTAGGAAATATAGAAAAGGAAATTATGATTTAAGGATTTATGAAATTAAAACTATACGATATACAAGTACAAGTAATTCACTTGTAAAAGAAAGAATATTATTTGGAGTTAGTTTGTAATTAATAAAACATTTGGGAGAAATATGCCCATGGGTAACATGTAAATATCACTGGTGGAACGCGAGCCTTTAATGACGGTGCTTTAATCACGGCTTTAACAGACACCGTGATTAATAGGAAGGCCGGAATTAATCAACGACGTTTATTGAATTAACCGTAATCAATAATCGAGCGGAGGTAGGCGCGCCTTTTTTAGGACGGACTTTAGATGACGGTTATTAGTGAAACCGTAATCTAAAGTCCCGTGTTGACGCGCGCTTTACGGTCAACGGACTTTAGATTACGGTTTTACTAATAACCGTCAGCTAAAGTCCGTCCTAAAAAAGGCGCACCTACCTCCGACTGATGGTCAACGACGTCGTTTTGACCTGATGCCAAATATTTCCCGTATTATTTGATTTTTTCGACTCCGCGCGTAATCTAAATTACAGTTAACGACGTCGTTTTACCAGTGTATTTTAGATTAAAAAAAAAACTTTATATTAATGTGTTACCTATGTTTGGTCGACTAAGACTCATGGCATAATGGCCGTGGGTACATGAGTCAACACCATCGATCTTGAGTTTGAAACCCAGCATATGCCAAATAATTTTCGCGCTATTTTTTTAATTTCGTTACACTTTAGATTACGGTCTTTAGGAACCGTCATTTAAAGTGTGACTTTAGATTACGGTTTACATGTAAACCGTAATCTAAAGTATTTTTAAACATTTGTCGTTTTACTCTTCACATTGTACTCACAGTAACTCTTCTTCTCTTTCGCGCTATCTTCCTCACTGAAATCGCCTCCTCTCTCCCGTCACCTTGCTAACGGCCATCGCCGTCGTCGCTCCCACCACCTTTGTCACTCCCATCGCCGCCGGTCACCACCCATCTACCACTGGTCTCACCGTCGACGTCTCTATCGCGTATTGGGTATGCGATCGATTGATTGTCGTTTTTTTCTAACTTTGTTCATATACATGCATTTCGATTGCAAGTTCTAACCTCGTTTGTATCGAATCCTGAGAGTGTAATGGCAAATGTTCTAACCTTGTTCATATATTGTGCCCAGATTCACAGTTAATTGCAACCTAGTTCGTGGGCTGATTTCTACACTACTTGCCCACTTCGGTGCTTAGTAACGGTAATTTTGCAAACCAAACTGTAAACTGCTGTATTTATTTATTCTTAGCATTTAGTATTACAATTAATACATAATAGTGTAGTTTTAAAAATGCTACTACTTAAAACTGCCACATGAAAGAAAGTAAGTTCAAGTATATTACCGATTCCTGAAAATAGCTCATTTTCAACTGCTCAATCTGCTATGCCAGATGCTCACTGTTTGATTCACAAGCTGTGACAGGAATCAACAATGCTATTGTTATAACCACCAGAAAGAATAAGATGAGTTTCGGTATTTTAATGGTTCTAGAATGACTAGTTTCAGTCCTTCAATCTGAAGTACTGCAGAGAAGGTCATAATCTTCATTTACAGTAGAAGAAGATAAGTTTATGTATGTTACCAGTTCTAGATGGTGCGAGCGAATTTGACTTTGATAAAACTGATTTGGAGACGTTAGAAATATAGGGGAGATGCTGTCGATTTTTTTCGCGGTTTAGCTAGCATTTAACCTTGATTTTTTGATGAATTCTAATGTTGTCGTTTTTCATTTATGCATCAGGACTACAACTTTATTTAGGCTTCCGACCTCAAGCGTCTTAGCATCGGCTAATCGTCTACCAGAGGTAAGATTTATATATATACATATAATATTTGACAAACTACCAAACATAGTTATCCGCCCAAGATATACCTAATAGAGGTATATCTTCGGCAGTCCCTGTCGGGACTGTCCATGATTGTTAAATCTCACACCTAGGGTGTGAATGTGCTTTTAATATGTACTTTATTGATTATTTCAGCAGTATCTCTTTATTGTTCTTCGAATGCATATATTATTGATTAATATCATAATATCGTGCATTTGAAGAACTGTAGGGAGATGCTGTCAAAATTTTCAATAAATTACATATTAAAAACACGTTCACCGGTGGGATTTAATACTCATGGATGGATTTAGGTTGATAAGATACAAAAGTGTAAAGACTCTGCCACGGGTGACGGTATGAAATGGCTGCCTTCATATAAATAGCTAGAAGGAGATGGAACGTTCGTGGATTTACAGCGGAAATTTGGACGATAAGTTTTTAGAAGGAGTTGATAAGTTATGCACGGTGTTGGTGAACAATCTGAAACCTACAGACAAGGGATACATATTTTGTCCGTGTATCGACTGCCAAAACAATCTGAGATATCGCGGCGTTGAAACAATTAAGGAACATCTGATCCGCCGCGGTTTTACAAAAGATTTCCAAGACATAATCCGATGGCATGGTTAGAGTGCGTTCGATGTTATTAAGCCTGACGAAGGGGATCATGGTCAGGCAAACACAGAAACAGAACTTGGAGATGATACAGTTGCTGGTGATCCAGAAGACGTTACAGCGAACGTTGAGCCAGATTTCTGGGATGATGACATTGAGACTATGCTCGAAGATGTGGAACGACATTACTCTAACACGCCAGACAAGTATGAAAATTTGTTGGATTCATCCAAAACACCGTTGTACCCCGGGTGTGACCCTACAAAGTTAAGCAAGTTGAGTGTCGTCCTCAAGCTATTCAACTTGAAAGCGAAACATGGCTGGAGCGACGTAAGTTTCACTGACCTCCTGGAACTATTGAAATACGTTCTTCCGGTGGACAACGTTTTACCAACGACTACGTACTCAGCCAAAAAACTCATGTGTCCAATGGGTATGGAGTACCAGAAAATTCATGCTTGTCCAAATGGTTGCATGCTGTTTTGGAAATCAGATGAATTTGCTGAAAGATGTTCAGCATGTGGAGCGTCACGGTATAAGAAACAACAAACTCACATCAGCGGTAATAAGAAAGGTTCACCAGCTAAGGTACTGTGGTACCTGCCCATCATTCCAAGGTTCAGACGTTTGTTCTCCATTGAGAAAGACGCAGAGAATCTTCGGTGGCATTCAGTTCACAGGAAAAAGGATGGCAGATTGAGACATCCCGCTGATGCACCACAGTGGAGAAACATAGACGTAAAATTTCCTGAGTTTGGTAACGAACCGAGAAACCTAAGGCTAGACTTGTGCACGAATGGGATGAACCCTTACGGTACTTTGAGTAGCATACACAGTACCTGGCCTGTGCTTTTGGTTATTTACAATATACCGCCGTGGTTATGCATGAAACCAAGACACATCTTGTTGTCTTTGTTAATATCGGGTCCAAAGCAACCGGGTAACAAAATTGATGTATTCCTACAACCTTTGATAGAGGATCTACAACTCTTGTGGAATGAAGGGGCTACGGTTTACGACTCATTCAGTAAAGAGGACTTCAATTTGCGTGCTATGTTGTACTGCACAATCAATGATTTCCCCGCCTATGGTAATCTTTCAGGCTATTCAATCAAGGGGGCGTTGGCGTGTCCGATTTGTGGTGAAAACACTTGTAGCATTCGCTTGAAACATAGTGGGGGAAAACGTGTATATGGGCCACCGAAAAATGCTTCCAAAAGGACATAAGTATCGAAAGATGGCGAAAGAGTTCGATGGGAAAACTGATCACAGCATGGCGCGCCAGCCTTTGACAGGTACAGAGATTTACAAAAAGTTGGATAATATTGTGAACAACTTCGGGCCGCCAACCAAAAGTGGTGAAAAAAGTGTCTGGAAAAAGAAATCAATATTTTGGGAACTACAGTACTGGCAGCATCTGGAGGTTAGACATTGTATCGATGGGATGCATGTCGAGAAGAACGTGGGTGAAAGTCACTAGCACCCTTTTGAACATAAAAGGAAAGACAAAGGATCATTTGAAAGGAAGAAAAGATTTAATTGAGTTGGGCATACGCACAGAGCTTGGCCCGCAAGAACGTGGAAAACGCACATTCTTGCCTCCTGCCTGTCACACTCTGTCTAAAGAAGAGAAACATAGTCTATGCAGTACCCTTTACAACATCAAGGTGCCATCAGGTTACTCCTCAAACATAAGAAACCTAGTGTCCATGACAGATTTCAAATTAGTAGGAATGAAATCTCACGATTATCATGTCCTACTTCAAGAATTTTTGCCAATTGCACTACGTGGGATCTTGCCGGATGCTGTCAGACACACAATCACAAACGTCAGTGTCTTCCTCAAATCCATTTCGTCTAAGGTTCTTGATGTGGACACTCTGTCTAAATTACAAAAGGATCTTATTGTGACAATGTGCCAGCTGGAGATGTATTTTCCTCCATCGTTCTTCGACATAATGATACATCTCCTCGTGCATCTTGTAAGAGAGATTCTGATGTGTGGTCCTTTGTACCTTCGCTACATGTATCCGTTCGAAAGGTACATGGGTGTCCTGAAGAAGAAAATGAAGAACCGTCGTCACCCAGAGGGTAGTATTATAGAGGGCACTATCACAGAGGAAGTTGTAGACTTCTGCACCAATTACCTAGAAGGTGTCGATACCATTGGACTTCCACGTTCTAGACACGAGGGCAGATTGAAGGGTGTTGGCACGGTTGGAAGGAAACTGAAAAGAATTGACATAGACACTCTTAACAAAGCTCATTTAGTTGTGCTAAGTCATCTTGAAGATGTTGAACCATACTTTGATGAACACTTGTGTGTTTTAAGAGCACAATATCCAAACATGAGTGACGTTAGACTACAAAATGAGCAGAATAGGACATTTGTCCGATGGTTCAAAGACAGAGTGTTGTCCGATCAGTCCACGAATGTGCCTGAACTGATTAAAGTAGTTGCATTTGGACCAAATCTGGATGTAATTTCTTATGAGGGGTACGATGTCAACGGATTCACCTTTTTCACAGAACGTCAGGATCAGAAGTCAACGAATCAAAACAGTGGTGTAGAGCTTGAAGCTTATCAAAACTTATATGACATCGGTGTCGTGGGTCATAGTCCAGTCTCAGTACAACAATCATATTTCGGTGTTATACAAGACATCTGGGTATTGGACTACAACAGCTACGAAATGTGTGTTTTCCGCTGTAACTGGGTTAACAACAATCATGGCTACCGTGAGGAGGAGCATGGTATGAAACTGGTTGATCTGTCTAGAGCTACTCCCACGGTTGAGCCATTCGTTGTTGGGACGAAGGTTAAGCAGATATTTTATGTAACTGATCCCTGTAATCCTAGATGGTCTGTTGTGCTTAAAGGGAGAAGAGGAATAGTTGGTGTGGATGGTGTGGTTGATGAGGATGAGTATGATGCAGAAGATGAACCTCCAACTGTTCCTATTTCATTGGAAGAGGCTGAGGTCACAGGTCATCGTGAGTATATACGATCAGACCATAACGAGGGAATGTGGGTTGAGAGATAATGGTGTATGTAAGTTATTACTATAAAAATTTATATGAAATTAACACTCTTTTATTTATTGCTTGTTTATGACCATTATGAAATGCTTAATTTAATTCAAATTGTATTTCAATCCTTGCAGGCATGGCTGATCAGGACATGGCTGATGAAGAGTTCGATTTATTTTGTCGTGAGGAAAATGAGCAGCAAATGGTACCGGTCCTACCGCTGCTGCTGTTCCCATCTACATCTGCCGCTGCTGCTGTTGGCCCATACATCTCGATGCTGCTGTTGGCCCTTCCATGAGTGCACCTTCTACGAGTGCTACTCAGAGACCCAGAGGTAGAGGTCCGACCCGTGGGTTGAAACTGCAGAAACGATCAGATTAGTCTTCTGTGGGACCAGTATGGGAGGTATGGTGGGGGCAGCAGGTCAGAGTTCGCTAGTATGCTAGGGACTCTGGCCAGATCACATTGCTGCATCAACCACACATGGAAACAAGTCCCGGAAGAAGTAAGGAGACCATCTGGAAGAAGGTGCAAGAACGTACAAGATCCCAGAAGAAGTGAAGAAGACCGTTCTTTCTTTGGTGCCGGCAAAGCTAAATCATTCCGCCACTACTTGGTTGAGCATTGGATCAACAGGGTGCCCCCACGTGAGCCTCCGCCGTATGTTGTGTACAATGGCATGATCACTGAAGAGGAGTGGAAGGAGTTCGTTGAGCGGCACGCCACCCCCGAGTTCAGGGTATGTTTGTGTGTACTCTTTTCTTAATTAATGCTCATAATGCTTTATCCCTGATTTTCTAATTAATTTCTGTTGTACTTTCTTAACAGCAAACAAGAACAAGCACGGCACAAAGTGAAGCTAATCTCTACCCCCACACCATGGGACGAAGGGGATATGTGGGCAGCCTCGAGGGATGGAAAGAAGCTGGTTTGCTGACAGAGGAACGAGGATGGAAGTGAATGCCCGATCGAGGATGTCTCTGAGGCGAGGAGGGTGCAGATGTACATACTGGGACGCCAGAAAACGACCAGCGAAGGTCAGAGGATATTTCCTAATGCTGCGATGGAACAACTGGCTAACCAAATTGTAAGTATTTGAAAGTAGCTGTTAAATAATTTACTTATATACTCAAGTGTTTGTTGATCTTAAATAGTGTTAACTTCTTTGAAATTGGACAGTATGAAGCGGCACAGAGAGGAGAAGTAGATACACGTCCTCCTTCTCAAGACGACGCTCTCAATCAAATGCTTGGGAAGAAGGATCACCCGGGGCGTGTTAGAGGATTTGGGGGAGAAGTACGTCAGAAGAACGTATTCCCGCCATCTGCTAGGAAGGGTCAGATGAGTGCTGCTGAAGTCGAGGCGATGGTAGAGCGTAAGTTCGCTGCTGAGCGCCAAGCTAATGACGAGAAACAGGCTGCTGCTGAGCGCCGGGCTATCGAGGAGAGGCTGCAGGAAGCGTTGAATCGATTGCACATGCGACTACTCAGCAGCAGCAAGATCCTCCTCGACTGTCTTCCTCGTCTAGTTGTGCTCCGGCCGCTGACCCGTACCCGTTTGCCAACATCCAGGTTAACTTTGTTTAACTATTTTTCTCCTAAAATAAAGTATTTAAATAGTATTAGATTGGACTCACTTATTTATTTCACGTATTATCTCTGTTTATTAAAGGAGCAAAAAAATGTCGTCTCCAAATACCATTAGAAGGGCACCCTGTAGATGCGGCCTACGGGACGGTGTTGCCATCAGGTCCACTCACGCTCATCAGTTTCGTACGTCTACCCCCATTCTACGCGCGTGTGACCTTGGACCTGATATTGATGGATTTGAGCATGCATACCTTCCGATGGCGTTTGACAACAAATGCACGCTGATCGAAGCGAAGGGAGACATATTGCCCTGGCCAGCATGTTATATTGTTGTCACCGATGAGGTAAGACTGTTTGACAACCATTTAGTATCTAATAAAATGCATTATTTAGCATTAAGTGTCTAATCTAATCTATTATAGATCCCTGAGCTTCCTCGCCGCGTAACCCGGCCCAGACTAGAAGAGACCAGCGCGCCGGCGAATCCTGAGATCCCTGAGCTTCCTCGCCGCGTATCCCGGCCCAGAGAAGAAGAGATCATCGCGCCGCGAATCCTGTCAGAAGTACAAGGGTATGTTCTAGATAAATGTTTAATGTTACTATAATAATCAATTAGTAATTATCTTTACATTTATGCTTTACTGTTTGTGTGTGAAGGGTAAGAATCCAGTGAGTCGGGGTGCGAAAGGTAAGAATCCAGCGCCCGTCCGGGGTCGCACCAGGACTTCTGAGGCGCCTAAAAATAAGCTCGCACTGCCACAAAAACTTGTTAATGTTTTGGGGGCCAAGATGAATCTCTACGACAAGATCATGTGAAGTCATCTCAAACTAACAACTTCATGATGACGCTTCCAAAGTCGATGTTTCACTACGAAGAAGATATGATGACGGCAATCAACTTTGAGGACATCAGAGAGATGATGTGTGGAGATTATCTGAACATTAACATTATTCAAGCTTATCTAAAGTAAGTGTTCTTTCCTCATACTGTAAAAACATATAGAATAAGTATCTATGAAGTTGCATTGGCTAACTTTTTATAGTACATGTGATATAATAGATGTCTGCTTGAGAGATGTGCTGAGAAGGACATGACCTCCGTTACTGCGGTGTGCCCGGAGCGTTTATCGTACGACTCAGTCACTAGGGACCCGGGAGGTTTTGTAATACATGATTCATTGCTTCAATGTTGTTGATCAACAGAATAAATTATTCATTCTAATGCCGTATCACCAAACGTGAGTTCTGATATAAAATTACATACTAATTAGCTAACTTTTTACCTTCATTTCTCATTTCATTTTGTATTTGACATTGTAGCCACCACTGGGCTTTGTTTATATTCTGCGCTGCCACCGCTACTCTGCTCGTTCTAGATCCACTAGGGCAGTGGACAGAATTCAACACTGAAGACTTAATCAAAGAGTAAGTTTTTATTACTATTTAATTGTTTGTAAGTTTTTTGAACCAAAATTAATGTACTTGTTCATTTTGCTAAACGCTTTTGTTAATATATGTAACAGTTGTTACAAAAAAACCCCTCAGGGAGAGTTTGGTGATTTGACCGTCGATTACATCAAGGTTTGGTAATTCATGTATTTCATTCGTGCTGCTATTATCTTTGTACAATTGTTTTACATTTGTGAATTTTGGTGATTTAGTGCCCTACCCAAAAGGATTCTAAGAGTTGCGGGTACTACGTGATGCGGTATATGTACGAGTTCTGCGGGTACTTCCCAGTTTAAGAATGATAAAGACAAGGTAATACGAACGCTGTCTTGTATTTAATTCTTTGGCAGATTTTTTGTGTCTTTATCTTAATCTCATTATGTGTTCCATTCCTTTTCTTGTTGCAGATTAAAGAGCATTTTGCCAAATTCTCGACTTACAGTCCAAACGACTTGTTGTGAGGCAGCCATGTTTATGAGAATGGAGTGGTAGACTAGCTAGCTCTGATGCTGCTATGATGGATTTTGTTTTTCACAGTTTTCTGCACCGTTTTTGTACTGTTTTACGCTTCTGTTTTATGCTATTTCTTGCTGGGAGTCATCCTAGCTGTATCTACCATGTATAGGTTACACTGCTACCTTTGTAGCCCTCTGATTCTGCTAGCTGCTGCTGTGTGTAACAGATTCTAGCTGTTGTATTGAATATTTTTTGTAATGAATTGCTAGCTGCTGTAACAGATTCTGCTATATTGAATTTTTTTTGTTGTGTAACAGATTTTCGATCTGGTGTATATTAGATGTTATCTCTTGCAATTGTGGCGCAGAGAATGAATTTGTGTTGTTGGTATTTGATTCAGGTGTTTCAATTGTGCAGTTTCTGCACATTTGTTGGTCTGATGCCCTCTGTTGCTTATCTGTTATAATTCTGGCTCTGTTGCAATTGTGTAGCTTTGTAAAAAAAAATAATAATAAAAAAAATTACGCTTTAGATGACGGTTTTAACAATAACCGTAATCTAAAGTCCTTTGGGCGCGCGCGCCAAAAGACTTTACATTACGGTTATTGTTAAAACCGTCATCTAAAGTGTATACTTTACATTACGGTTTTACCAATAACCGTAATGTAAAGTCAATGACACGCGGGACGGAAAAGTGCCTTTAATTACGGTTTTAGACGTCGCCATCTTTATTGACGCCCGCGTAGATTACGGCCCATAACCGTAATTATACACGGTTTTGGACCGTAATTAAAGGCTCGCGTTCCACCAGTGTATAATTTAAGAATTTATTAAGTGGTTATGTCATTTAGACAAATATAAATATGTATCATAAATAATACATGTGCATAAAACTTACACAGTTAATATTTGCAAATAAATCAAAATGAAATGAAAATAAGTGATTATGGAATTAAAACTATGGTTATATAGTTATAAGGAATTTAATTGTAACCAAGAAATATTATTTATGGTTAAGTGGAGAATAACAAATAATTATAAGAGTATTATGCCCATGTGTGACATATAAATATATTGGGGAAAATATGAAGTTGTTATGTCAAATAGACAATTGTAAAACATGTAACATAAATGGTACATGAATATATAGTTATATACATTGAAGAATTTTAAAATAAATCAAAAGAAATAACAAATAAGTTATACACTAAATCAAGGTAATTAAAAAATTACCACACCATATAGGTTTTATAAATTAAGAATACATGATTTGGAAATATATAAATACCTTAATTATTCATAAGGTTAAGAGGTTAAGGAAACTACCTAAGTACAAAGAAATAAACCTCACATGAAATAACGAATATGAAATCGTTTCATAAATCAATAAAATTATTATATGAGAGTTACATAAGTTAACACTCTCAGTTAATCATATTCTAGGACTTTGTTTGACCAGACGTTGACCGGGAACTAAACAAGTACAGTCTACGGTGAACGGTATGGGATTCTTGCAACCTGTTTGCTACCGGATTACACCGGCTTGTGTGCTATCTGTTGTTGAAATAACGACCAAGATAATTGCATGTAAAATGTTGTATTACTCTTGTGCACTGTTGTGTTGCTTTATGTGCGTGAATGATACTAACTATGACGTGTATGTCCCACGCATACAACACTACATTACCAGTGGATTAAATACCTGCGTTTTATCATACCGAGAACTTGTACTCAAGTTTCTCACTAACTTCACTTTATAACAAACGTCGTTATCCTAAACATGATAATTGACAATACACATTGTGTTCTTGATTAACGTCCTCATGTGACATCTAACAAATTTTATACTACGAGAAGCGAGGAGCCCAGTTGGATCTGACCATGCATGCTACAGGAGCCGTGCCTGTCACAGGTCGTCTCCTATTCAATTTACGTCGCGACAGGAGTTTTGGATGCACTATGTCACTCACCGGCTGCGTACCGGAATAGTTCAAGTGGGGAGGAAGACTTTATTTCTCTCGAGGGTTCGATACCCACCTCTTTTAAGTACAAGAGTTAACTACGTTATCTTCTGAGGGACTCATTACCCACCTCTTTTAAGTACAGGAGTTAACTACGTTATCTTCTGAGGGACTCATTACCCACCTCTTTTAAGTACAGGAGTTAACTACGTTATCTTCTGAGGGACTCATTACCCACCTCTTTTAACATGGTCACTATACATTCACTATATTAACATACTCTTATACACCTGTCAGTCCCATTGTGTGGACCCGACAACCATTAAAAGATTACATATCACCTAACTCGACCTTCTGAAGTCTTGTTCTGTGTGACATTGTTGTCCTTGTATGAATACTTGTTATGATTATGTTATGATGCTTGTTTACAGCTTTATAAAAATGAACTGCATGTATTCGACAAAGTAGTTGGTGTGGCCCAGTTGCCGATGGGCTGCACGTTTTCCATACCAGCGTTGTTTGCTGAGCCGCTTTGGGGGCACCCCCATTTTTCAGGTACCTGAAGAAGGAAGAGATTACCCGACCGAGTGTATGTGGGGTAGAATTAAGACAGGGATTAATATTACCGGCATCAATTTACAGTACTGTCTTTTTACTATTGGTTTTGTTGTTTTAAGAGGTTTGTATTCAGCGCTCAGACCGTATCATTTGTAAGTTATGTTGGAGTTAGCCTTGTTAGTCACATGGGTGACTAGCGGCGTTGTAGCACCACCCATTGTTATGTATATATTTTCCGCTGCATTTCTAGTTATCTTTGGGGAGCTATCATCGTACAGGTTGTGGAGTTTCGGGTTGAGGTGTTACAAAAGTAGAGTTGTTAAATAAAAGATGAAGGATAAAATTAAAAAGTAGATGACAAAAAGACTAGAATACGTTATATTTTGAAAATAGTGAATGGACCCAAAAAATCATATATTGAGAACAAGAGGGAGTATAATATTATATTTATAAAACTATATAAGATAATAAACCGGGCCGGACTTAGTTGCAGGCCTAAAATTTTGCCAAAGCTTGGCCCGACTTTTCATTCGGGCCTAATTTATTGTCCAAGCTCGCCCGAATTTTTTTTGGACGGGCTTTTCAGGCTTTATTTTCGGGCCGGGCCGGGTCATTGTTGATCAGCTCTAGTTAATACATAGTTGCGGTTGTTGGTGCTAAAAAAAAGACACAAAAGAGAATTCTGAATCAGCAGCTAAAGGATGACCTTAAATTTGAGCAAATCAATTGTTGTGTGTGACATCACATTATCAACTAGAGTAGCAACTCTCAAAATTGAACAAACCTAACTTGGATAAGGGTTGATATGAACCAAAATTGAGTCCAGGCAAAGTTAAACTCAAACAAACCTACATATTGTACTTACATTTACATCTTCATCTTATTCTTCTATGGGTATTGAAACAGATCTCGCAATCTTTTACAAACCGATGGAAACACTAATTTTGTGCAAATCAAACTCAAACCAATAGGAACCTCAATACCCAAATAATTGAACTCAAATGTAGGAAGACCAACTTGCATTCTTGATGGTGTAAATTGAGCGCTTTTTGGTTGGAGTAAATTGACATTGTATATGTTGAGTGCGAATGAAGGGGGAGGATGAGGAGGAAATTGTAATAAATTATTGTGCGAGTTGCAAAATTGAAACTTGTAATGAATTAAATGTGAAGAAAAGAACAAAGAAACAAATAAAATATCTAATCATAGTGCATAGTGCATAGAGAAATAATTTCACACGATTTTCATTCTGTAAATCTATATAATATCTAATCACAATTTTCAATTACTTTATGAACCACATCGGTTGCTTTAGTTCACATGTGTGACATATTCATATACATTATGTTTAATATATTGTATATCCTGCAACGAACAAAAATAGATGTACGGATACCAGATTATATATAAAAAGATAAGATATAAACGAAAGCATATAAAAGACAAATATCCTCACTTATAAAAAAATATACACAAACTTCTCAACAACTAATATAACTTATTAATAGATATTCAATAATCAGTGTTATTTCAATATAAAATGAACTATTGAGTTCACAAAAATAGATATCTATTCATAGCATGTATGTAGTCATTTTCTATAAATTATTGTTTGTATTAATATATTTATGACATATTTGATAGTATGATTACAATATATCAAACATGTATTTGTTAGAATTTCATCTGAATCCCATATTTTTCCTATAATAACATATTGCTAAAAAACAACCTAATTCTTCCATTTTTACAAAAAGTAAGAAGAAAATGTTCCACAAATTACACATAACAGCCAAGCACACCCATCAAGGATTGTCAATTTGGGGTTTTAGATCGGGTTAACCTCAACCCAAACCCAACCTACTCAAATTTCGTGTCAACCAAAATCAGACCCGAACCCGAAGCAGGTTAAAAGTTGTCAACCCTAACTCATAGTGGGTCACATATCCCCAACCCGAACCCAACCCATTTGACATGAACCCGAACCCAACCCATTTGACCCGAACCCGAACCCGAAACTAACACGTTGACCCAAACCCGAAATCAAGCAACCTATAGCATGAAATTTAATATTTTGTACTATCAATTATCAAATACAAATTTGTCAAGAAAACATTAACGATTAACATATACGATGATTGGGAAGAAGAAGGAGAAGTCATGACTCGTTGAGATGAGGAGACAAGAAAAGGGAAAACAAAAAAGAGATAGAGAAAAGATTAGGGTTATGCTCATCGTGATAGAAGAATAGATTTTTTTAATGTTTTCGGGTTTCAAGTTGAAATTGGGTTGAGAGGTCAAACTCGAAATCGACTTGAGTGATTAGCAACTCAACTCAAACCTGACCCGAAAATACATTTGGATTAAAAATTATGACATAACTATTCATTTTAAGTTAAAAGGTTTGTTCAGGTTTTTGTAGTATTAATTGTTCTTGATATATGTGTTATTATGATGGTTATTCAAGTTTATATGATTGATTGTTCAAATTAATTAGGGAAAATTCACGAGATACCCCTATTTTCTTTCGTAATTCACAATATACCCCTGTGGTTTTAGTAATTCAAACTTTAAACATGCTTAAATGTTGTCCAAAATTGATGAAACTTTACATGGACGATGCTAAAGTGTTATATTTTGGTCCAATATCAAATTTGAAGTTTTTTAAGCTCACATGTGACCTGTGGGACCTAATGAGCAGTCACATGTTCATTGGGTCCCACAGGTCACATGTGAGCTTAAAAAACTTCAAATTTGATATTGGACCAAAATATAACACTTTAGCATCGTCCATGTAAAGTTTCATCAATTTTGGACAACATTTAAGTATGTTTAAAGTTGAATTAGGAAAATCACAGGGTATATTGTGAATTACAAAAGAAAACAGGGGTATATCGTGAATTTTCCAAATTAATTATTATCAATAGGTACACCGGATTGACGTTTTAGTGTGTCTGTTTGTGATCACATTTCGAATTCGTGTCAGATCCATAGTCCTAACCCATCTACGATCATCGACACAAAAAAAAAAAAAAAAAAGAAAAGAAACTGTCTGTCTCTAGTGAGGCATCCAATGATCCAAAGCAACTCGGTCTGTAGTGTAAATTGTTCTTACCTTGAAATTCCTCTCTCTCTCGCGCCCTCCGTTTTCTGTGTATACTGTTCTCTGCAAATTATGCTGTATCCTTCAATTACTTTCAACCCTTAATGACTGGCTCAGAGGTAACAATCAACACCTGAGCCCTAATGTGGGATCTTTAACCATCTACTTTGGATTCGAGTTCGTAAGAAACAGAATACTGTAACAAAGGTGGATAAAACAATGGCGGTTACAGAGGAAGAATCGTTCTCGGCATCTTCCTCTTGTTCTTCTCCGGCTGCTTCTTGTTCTTCTTCGGGTGCTTCTTGTTCTACAGAGAGCCCTCGATCATTGTCTGGTGCTGCTTACTGCCTCGTCAAATGTATTCTCCCCAGCAGTGTCATTCTTCACGTCGTTCATGGCCACTTCCGCTCTCCGACGTCATATGACATCGTTCTTGGAAAAGTCCGTCCTCTTCCCCGTCTCTCCCTCGCTTCTCTTTGTATACTGCTTCCATTTTGTTTTGGTAAATGAACTGGGAAGAAGTCAATACACTGAGAGAAAAAGACTAGGGCTTGTTCTTCATGGTTTGGATAGAATTCTGATTAAACTTCGTGTTTTATTTGTGGGTGCTGCCGATTTTAAACATAGGGAAATGGGTCATGAACTTGGGGAGGGAGGTAGAGTTCTTCATCTTGCTTACAGTATAGTTTTGCTGCTGCTTGAAGGTGCTTTGTGTTGACCCTGGAATTTAAATGCAGGAGACTTCGATTGAGTTGGCAGTTATGGGTGAAGATGGAATTGTTCAGTCTGTCTGTGAGCAACCCGTTTTTGGAACTATAAAAGATATGGCGTCACTACCTTGGAACAACAAGTCCCGTGCCCAAAATCCTCAGGTTCATTTGTTTCTTTTTTTAATCTATGTGTATGAGGAAGTTAGGTCCTAAATGTGATGGAGGGAGAAAAGCGGAAGATTCTGCAGGCAATGAACTATCATTCTGCCTGGTCTGTATATTTAATTTTTTTACTTATCATTCCTATATTTACCAGATACTAAATCCTAGAAATCATAAGTATTCTTATTCTTCTAATAAAATCATATGTGCTCTTAGTTTGCAAAAATGATAAACAATCTTTGGGCGTTTGAGTTTATTTTTCAGCTTTGGTGCTTGCACATCTTTATAGGCCATAGAGTGATGGGCAAAAATATGCATAACACAATTCTTTTCCATTTTCATTTCCAGATTCCGCAGAAGGATCTTTTGGTTGTGTCATCGGATTCTGGAAAGCTGTCTTTCCTTTCATTTTGCAATGAAATGCATAGGTAGTGGTTTGTCTACTGCATCCTTTGATCAGACTGTAGCTCATTGTTGCCTTGGAGGAACACTCGTACTTATTTCCTCTTGTGAAGGTTTTTTGCAGTCACACATATTCAACTTTCTGAACCTGGAAATTCAATTCATCAAATTGGGAGAATGCTGGCTGTAGACTCCAGGTAAATCTTGGCTATTGCATTTATAATCATGGCGTAATTCAGTTCCTCGACCGTACCTATAGTTTTGCGTGTTGTTCTCAGAGCTTGCTTCTTCGATGGATTTTATCTGGATCCAATAATTTTCCTCAGCTTTATCATGAAATAAGTTGGAAATATTGGTATTAACTTATTGCTTTTCTGCGAGTGTTACGTACTTCTGCCAATAGTTAGTTGGGAAAGTCTAGAATTAAGTTAATATTAGAGTTTGGCTACATATATCTGCTTTGGTTATTGTGACTGAATAACCTGTAACTGTTTTCTACGTTTAGAAGAGTGCTTTCTCTCTCTCACTGAATAAAAGTGTAGTTTACTGAGTATTTTATTCATAGTTGATGATCTCAAATGAGATATACAACCCTATATTTATAGGCACCTAGGGTCTAGATAACCTAAGGGAAGAGACACTTTGGAAGTGTCTGTTTAGGAAATATAAATAACTTAATAAGTGCAATTAATTACTTGCTGGACAGGCATAAGAACCTAATTAATTACAGAAATAATAAATGCACTATTTCCTAAGCTAATGGTGCCTGTTCAACACTCCTCCTCAAGCTGTGTTTGTATGTCTTTCATGCTTAGCTTGAAGATTAGATTATGAAATCTGGGACTATGGAAAGGTTTAGTAAACATATATGCAATCTGCTCTTCAGAGGGGATATAGCTTAGATCAATTAGGCCTCCTTCAGTCTTCTCCTTGATGAAGTGTCGGTCAATTTCAATGTGCTTGGTTTGATCATGTTGGACAGGATTGTGGGCTATGCTGATTGTAGACTTGTTGTCACATCTCAGCTCCATGGGACCTTTCCGTTTGATTCTTAAATCACACAGAATAATTTTGATTCCAAGAATCTCACATAGACCATTTGCAAGAGCTCTCAGCTCTGATTCAGCTGAGGATTGAGCCACACCATTCTGTTTTATGCTCTCAATGTCACTAGATTTCTTGCCAAGAACACACAGATCCCTATAGTGGATCATCGGTCAGTCTGAGAGCCTCCATAATCAGCATCATTGAAGGCTTGTATTGTTAGCTGTTTCCCCTTTTGAACAAGATCCCCTGACCTTGAGTTCCCTTTAGGGGTGAGCATTTGGATAATTCGGTTATCCGAAATCCAAATTGTAAAAAAAAAATGGATTTCAATTATTTCGGTAAAAAACTGAATTATCCAAATTAAGACCAAAACCGAATGAAACATTATCCAAATTATCCAAAATCCGAAATTTTGTTGAGTGAAAAATTGAAAACCGAACTGAAATCCAAATTTTAGCTAGGCTTCGTTCGGCAGCCGCATAAATATTGTATAAACCTGGTAGTTTTGGGGTGGTCCCCGCGTGGGTCCCATGTGGGTCCCACGTGGGTCCTACGTTCTACTCCAATAATATACTGCCACATATAAAACAACCACAAAACAGCCAGAGCAAAACAACCACAAAACAACCATACCGAACGCAGCCCTAGTTGGATTTCAACTAACCAAAATTTAGGGTTTGTGTTTGACTATTTGTCACTAAAGACTAGAATTAGATTTTTTTTTAAAATTGGGTAATTCGGTTAACCAAATTAGACAAAGTCAAAACTGAAATCCAAAGCAAATTATAATTTGGATAATTCGGTTAAAATCCAAAAAAAATTCTTTCGATTTTTGGATAAATCCAGAATATCCAAACTGAATGCTCACCCCTAGTCCCCTTAAAGTAGTGTAGAACCCTATAGGATGCTTCTAGATGCGGCTTTCTTGAGATGCATGATCTGACTTATGACACTTACCGCTTAAGAAAAGTATAGGAAAGATATATCAACTTACCACACAGACGCTAATACATATATTTGAATCAACCTTAGGCTCATCGTGAGCACTGCTGAGCTTATGATTGGGATCCATTGGTGATGTAGCTGGTCGACACCCACTCATGCCTGTCTGACTTAGAAGGTCTGTGATATACTTATGTTGACTTATAAAGATGCCTTGAGATGAGCGGGCAAGTTCAATTTTAAAAAAATATTTGAGAGAGCCAAGAGACTTCATCTCAAATTTTGATTTGAGTTGCTTTTCTAGACGTTGTCTCTCCGTTGAATCACTACCAGTAACAATAATGTCATCAACGTAGATAAGAAGGATAGTGACTCCCCCTGGGCGAGAATGTTTGAAAAACAACGTATGATTGCCCTTTATCTATAACCAGTAGCTCGAACAACTTTGGTGAATCGATCAAACCAAGCTCGAGGGAACTGTTTGAGGCCATAGAGGGCCTTTTTTAATCGACATACTTTGGTAGAGGTAGACTCACCAATCAAAGCCTGGAGCGATTCGCATATAGATCTCATCATGTATGCCACTGTTGAGAAAGGCATTCTTGACATCAAACTGTAATAGAGGCCAATCTAGATGAGGTGCCAAGGATAATAGGATGCGAACAGTGTTGAGCTTAGCCACAGGAGCAGATGTCTCCTAATAATCAATCCCATACGTCTGGGTATACCCTTTAGCCACAAGTCGAGCTTTGTTCCGCTTTATAGATCAATCAGCATTGTATTTAACAGTAAAGATCCACCTCCATTCAACAACATGCTTTCCTGGTGGTTTTGTTACAACGACCCATGTATGATTCTTTTCAAGAGCTCTGATTTCCTCTTCATAAAGAGATTTGGAAATTTGGGTTTCATTCAAGCTTTGAACAAACAGGGCATGAGATGGAGAGGGGTTTTTGTGCATTGGCGTACACTTTTTTGCAAAACAATCGGAGGAGAGGTTTCCTTAGGGAGAGGATCAATACCTGGTTAGACAATTGATCATGCGTTAGCCACGGGGTGGATTTGTACTGCCTTGAAAATACCTTTGCTATTGGAAGGTCAGAGGAAATATTTGTGGTGGAAGAAGAGATAGCCAGTTGGTCTTGTGGTGGATCTGGGAATGGGGAAGATGATGGTGAATCTGGTGGTTGTTCAGTGCGTGGTGAATCAGGCAGTGGTGAGGATGGCTGTGATTCTAGTAATTGGTTGTGTATCTGGTGGTGATAAAGTTTGTTGTGATGGAGGAGTAATGGTGTAGGTGGGAAGAGGATGCTGATTTTCTTCAGTGTGGGAGGAAGAATGAGGTGGAGAAGAGGTAGGGTTAGGGTAAAAAGGTTCTGATTCATGAAAAGTAACATAAGAAGTTATGTAACTTTTCTTTGTAGTGGGATTGTAACATTTGTATCCTTTATGAGTAGGAGAATATCCCAGAAAGATACATTTGGTAGAGCGTGGATCCAATTTTCCTCTGTGAGGTGTGGGAATATGAACAAAAGCAGTGCACCCAAAAACCTGTAGGTCAAGCACGACTCATTTCAAGTAGATGCCGATTTTTTCTTTCAGCAGTACCATTTTGTTGTGGAGTGTAAGGGTAGGAGGATTCATGAATGATACCTTTGGAGAGAAAGAATGAGTTCACAGTTTGGTTGAAATAATCAGTAGTTTTATCAGTGCGAAAGCGTTTTATAGTGGTAGAAAATTAGGTGTGAATCATGTTGCAGAATGTGGGAATAATTGAGCTCACATCACTTTTGCTTTTCATGAGAAAGACCCACATCATCAATAAATGTAATATACCACGGAGCTCCGGAAATATTAGCCGTAGGAGAAGGCCCCCAAACAGTGATGTGAATGAGATCAAAGGGAGAACTATTCATGGTATTACTTTGAGGGAAAGACACACGAGAGTGTTTAGCAAATTCACACTCATCACAATGAAAATTTGACATATCAATACCGCTAAAGAGATGTGGGAACATGATTTTCGACATATGAAAGGAAGGATGACCAAAGCGTTTATGATGAAGCCACATAGTATTGGTATTAGTAGTGGTAGAAGCAACAACTTTGGGTGAGGAATTCAAGGCAACAGATATATCAAGGTAGTACAGTCCACCCTGCTGCTTGGCAGTTCCAATTATCTTCCCTGTGTGTAGATCCAACAAGATACACCATGAAGGAATTAATCTCTTTCTTTTTCGATCTTTTTAATGAAAAAATAATTGGAAAATAAAACAGCAAGTACAAAAATGAGTAATAACCCCCGGTAGAGACTCATATGATTCAATTCAACATTTTGCTCATTCGGGTTTGATTATGTCACAACTCTAGAATTCGGATTAGATTTTGTTTATCGTTGGATGAATTGCAGCAACAACAATGTCACCAATATTCGCATAGCGACAATTGCTAGCCCCTATGATTCGAATACACATCAATTCTCGAGCCCCGATGTTATCTGCTACATTCAAATGGGTTTGAGGTTGAATCATTTTGCATTTTTCATGGGTGAAAAAAAAATAGCGACACAATTAAGGTCAATAGTTAGTTTTGTGGATAGATGCAAGGTTCATGGCAAGTTTTGGAACATGTAATGTATTTTTAGATGCATTTGGTCAGAAAGTATGACATGGTCGTGTCCAGAAACAGGTGTAAACGTGCCATTAGCAGTGGTGACGTTGTCATTAGTGGAACAAGGACGGTAGTGTGTAAGTAAAGATGAGCAAGAGGTCATATGTGAGGTAGCACCTGAATCCAAGATCCAATTTGAATGTGGAGTATGTCCTGAAGCATTAAGACAAAAATTTGTAGAGAGTTTACCTTGCAGAGCTAGAGGGGTATGACCAGAATCATTAAGGTTTTGTTGAGATTGCAGCATTACTGTGAGATGTTGTATTTCTTCTTGAGATAATGATGAGGGTGCAGCAGAGTTGCCATATGTAGAAGAGGCAAAATTCACACGTCCATAGTTTGAAGGAGCTTCCTTTGACATGATTTAATCCTTAGTGGAGAGACTCACACTGGTTAATAAAGTGGGGTGGTGACACTTGGAAGATAGAGTTGGTGTAGGAGGATTGGAGATGCACCAAGGAGAGAAGTGATTTGAAAGCACTGCAGGAGAAAGGAACACCAAAAATACTGTGAAGTTACCCAGAAAAAGGTTGGTTTAGTGCTGGAATCGTAATCAGAAACTGCAGAAGAGTACAATGATTACTTAATAAAGGTAAGAAGCATGAAGTACCGCCGCCGCTCTCTAGGGTTCCCTCCGTCGGCACCCATCGCCGCTCTCTCTACTTGAGTATGACGCTCTCCGCGCCCCCCTCTCTCCCCTGTTTGCTCCATAGCCATTTTTCCTCTTCCTTGCACGTCCTTCAGTCACCATGCCCCTTCATCTAACCTTCATCCATCGACCCCAGCAATCATCGTCGTCCACCTCCTCCTTTCGCCTTTGCCACATACACCACCGTCGTCTTTCAAGCCGTCCAGCAGCCTTTATTCATACGTCGCCTTCATCTCTGGCCACAAAATATTCTTTGCCTTCAAGTTCCCGCCTGCAACCCTCACGTCTTCTCGTCGGTCCCTAGCCATGGGGAGAGAAAAGGTCAATACGTGGAGTAATAGTAGCAGGAAAGGTTATTATCGCTCTAGCCGGGGAGTGGATGTACGCTCAAACAGAACACATAGAGGGAAGAAGAAAAGTTACCAGGAGAAGTTCGATCGTGGTTCACACGGTTATAGAGCAAGATTTGATCGATTTCCAGATTCTGTCCGACATCGAAAAGGAAGATTCGGGTCTAAAGGTAACAGTACTACTGGTTCACACGGTTATAGAGCAAGATTTGAACGATTTCCAGATTTTGTCCGACATCGAAAAGGAAGATTCGGGTCTAAAGGTAACACTACTACCACAATTTTCATTGATAATGTACATCGAGAAGTGTCGGAGTACCAGCTGGGTAAATTAGTAAGAAGGTATGCTCGATGGAGTAGGCTCTACATTAGTAGAAAATGTAGATTGTGGAATCGTAATGCCTGTGCCTTTGTTGATGTTTCCCACATCGATGACGCAAAACGAGTAATTAATGGCATCAGAGGATGGACTATTAATGGGAGTAGTCTCTGGGCAAGGTTGGAGTTTCAAGGCCATAAAGCTAAGGAGAGAAGAGAAGCTCCCGCTAGTAGATCTTCCCAGTCCATAAAAACATCGACCCAGGTGCAAAAGGAGTATAGCAGCGCTAAATCTAGACTTGCTATTAAAGTCAAAGCGGATGAAGAGATGAAGCTATGTTTGTCCAAATGTGTGGTTATCACTCTCAAAGAGGACAAGAACCCGAAAGAAGCTATGGATTTCCTTCTTAGTCGGTGGCCAAAGCTGTCAGGACTCCTAGCTTTTTCACGGAGGAAATTCCTTATGCTTTTTAGTTCTTCACATGAAACTAAGGCAATTGTTAACCAGGCTCTAGCAATTGACAAGGATTCAGGAGACTTCGTCATCCGTCACTGGGATAAAGAGGATCAAGTTGAAAAGCGTAGGACGTGGGTCGTACTCCGGGGAATTCCTCTTCATGCTTGGAACAAAACTAATGTACGAAAAATTGCACAAACAGTGGGTGATGTCATCAAGATAGAAGAAGAGGAAAACCATTTTGTGGAGAACGCCGAGATCCGTATCCACATAGAAACGACAACTCTCCAATTGATAAATTTGAAAATTGCGGTCAAAGTTGAGGGTCAGTCATTCCCGGTATCTATAGTTGAAGTTGGTGACGTGAGGGCCACCTGCAGTAACGTTGACCCTAGCGAAAGTATTATTCAGATACCCGATGATGTTGGAGTTCATGTCCGTGGTCAACTTTGTGTCCAGGATGCGGTTCATTCACATATCGAAGGGGGTGGAGAATTTAACTGTCGAGGAAGACCGCAGGGTAGTGTTACCCACTCAGTTGCCGATGAGCAACATGACCACCAGGATTTTTCAAAAATCGGTGGAAGACAATTGGTTTATCAGTCGACACAATTATTGTGTGAAGGGAATTTTCCCATGCAGAATGGTGGTGCAGCATCTCCTAGGGACTGTGAGAAGGAGAGAGAAGTGGTCCCTGACGAGTCCCGCTTGAGGCATGCAGCAACTTCCGACTTCGTGACCTGTGCAAAGGAAACTCTGGCCCATGTGGAAAGTGGGGCTGTTGACGACTCCATGTCCCCCTTGCGTCCAAACAATATCTCTCCCCAAGTCATGATTGCGCCGCAGGATATAAATTGGGTAGGTGAAAAAATTATTAGTGAAGGTTGTTCTGCTTCCTCTCAGGCGCGCCTGATTATTGCAGAGGAGGGGGAGGAATCTATCATCATTCCAGATACTTTTTTCCAAGAACCTCCTCATACTAGTTGTCACAGAGATGACAAAAGCGCAACAGAAGAAATAGGAGGCACAATCTTCAAGACTCAGGAGAATATAGTTTCAGGTCAAAAGCAATTGGAGGAATGCACCTCCATTAAGTCTCCCATAAAGAATGATGAAATTAGTTTGGTCGCTGATCTCGTCCATGATACGCTTCCATCTTTGCAGCCCAAAAAGGACATCCCAGCAAGAAATGAGAGAGGGAAAATCATTAACCCAGAAAGAGAAGCGGAAGAATGTGTTGATTTGTTAGTGCAACTAGGGTGCCACATTCCTAATCCAAGCCTAACCAAGGCTAACATTCTCGACCAACTCCGTTCTCAGATGGAGACACATGAAGCCTAAAGGAAGTAATATTCCTGGAATGTTATTTGTGAGGTTATGTTATTTCGGGTGATGATGGGGTGGTTTTGTCGCTTGAGTTGACTAGTAGTAGTTGTTTGCGAGGTATAGTGTTTTTCCTTGGGTTGCTAGGTGATTCTTTGAGGTGTGGGATTTTTATCTTAGTTTGGTGGTTATCTCGTTTGTTTGTTCTGTTACGGGGTTTATGTTTGTTGTTGGTTGGTCCGTAAGTCCTAAGTGCTATTGTTAGAGTGGTACATTAGTTTGTATTTGGATGTGGTGGGTACTCTTTTTCCCCCCTAAGCTTTTTCCCACTGGGTTTTGCTTAGGGAGGTTTTAATGAGGCCCGAACATAACCCATCCGTCTGTTATCTTAATAATATGGCTATATGCCTCAATTATCAAAAAAAAAAAAAAAAGAAACTACAGAAGAGGTTGTGGTGTTTAGTGTTAGGGTTGAAGAAGCTGGCGGCAACCAGAGAGAGAGGAGAGGATTTAGGCTCGTTTACTGAGTATTTTATTCATTGTTGATGATCTGAAATGAGATATACAGCCCTATATTTATAGGCACCTATGGAAGGGTCTAGATAACCTAAGGGAAGAGACATTGTGGAAGTGTTTGTCTAGGAAAATATAAAATAACTGAACAGGTGCAATTAATTATATGGTGGACAGACATAAGAACCTAATTAATTACATAAATAATAAATGCACTATTTCCTAGGCTAATGGTGCCTGTTCAACAAAAAGATGACATGCAATGCATTCTATTGGTTTGTACTTTATGGGCAACGTGGTCTTTGAAACATATTGGTCTTGTTCTTTTTTACTTGTTCGATTTTGTTATCAGTTTCTTATATGATAAATAAAGTTAGTAAAGAATTTTATATCCAGCTTGTTGGTTTACTTCTTACTGCATCCCCTGCAGTGGCTGTTATATTGCGGTTAGTGCATATGCAGAAAGATTGGCCTTGTTCTCCGTGTTAACAGACAATGGAAGTATCCTGGTTGATAAGGTAAGATCTAGATGGGTGTTTCTGTTTCTGAATATATTAGACATTGATGAACCGCTGGACAGATACCAGAGGAGTGTTTTATGGGCCTGGGCATTGAGTTTACATTCTCCTTATCTTACTGGCTGGATACTGAAGTCTTATTTCCTTGACTCCAGAGAACCATATATCCACATGAGGCTGATCAGGAGGCTATGATTGGTGACCTAATTAAAGGATTCAGGAGAGCTTGCCCCCTAGGTACTATATGGAGTATTAGCTTTATCTCAACAATTCCAGGCAAGTCAACTGAAGAGGACTATGTTGTACTTGCAATCATTCTGAATAGGTAAGAATTTGACCAGTAAAACTGGTGTAAATTTAGTTATGGGAATATTGAAGCATACACGAGCTGAAAACAAAAAACTTTTCTCTTGGTGTCGTGTCTTCCTCTTCTCTCTTATTTTTTGTGCAAGCTTCTACCAACTTTAATGTCTTGAAATTGCAATTTGTCTACAGGAGGGGAAGTTCACGAAATGAACTTCTGTTGTTGGGGTGGAATGTCAAAGAGAATGTTATGCACATTCTTTCTAAATATGTGGAAGAAGAACACCTGGCACATACCATTGTAGAGGTTCCTCAATCTCATGGGTTTGCACTCTTATTTAGGGTAGGTGATGTCCTTGTAATGGATCTCAGGGACATCCGTAAACCAACTTGTGCTCAGAAAATAAACTTAAGTGCCCCAGTTCCTGTTGTTGAAGAGCAAAGTCATCACACTGAAGATCCTTTCAGAATGCATGACGGGGATGATGAGGGTTTCATTGCTGCTAGTGCACTGTTGGAGCTGCAGGATCATGCTATGGTGTTTCATGAAAATGATGATCCCATGAACATAGACAGCCATGCTGGGGATGTGAAGTCCATTCCTAGGTACATGTGCTCATGGTGCTGGGAACCAGGGAAGAAAAGCAGCGCAAGGATGATATTTTGTGTTGATACAGGGGAATTATTTATGGTTGAAATTTTCTTTGGCCATGATGGTATTGAAGTGAATATATGTGATTGTGTCTATGAAGGTCTTCCTTGCAAAGCACTGTTGTGGGTTGAGGGCGGTTTTTTAACTGCAATAATGGAGATGGGGGATGGGGTGGTCTTGAAATTGGAGGAGGGCATATTGGCGTACGCAAGTCCTATTCAAAATATATCACCCATCTTAGACATGTCAGCTTTGGATTTCCATAATGAGAAACAGGAGCAAGTATTTGCAAGCTGTGGAGTGTCCCCTGAGGGCTCAATGAGGATTATCAGAAGTGGGATTAGTGTTGAAAGATTGTTGAAGACAGCTTGTGTATATAAAGGAGTAACTGGTATCTGGGCAGTTAAGATGCATGTTATTGATTCTCACCATTCATTTGTTGTGCTGTCATTTGTAGAAGAGACAAGGATACTATCAGTTGGCCTAAGCTTCACTGATGTGTCGGAATATGTTGGCTTTCTACAAGATACGTGTACTCTGGCATGTGGTCTAGTTGCTGATGGATTGTTGGTGCAGATTCATCAGACTGCCGTTCGGCTTTGTTTGCCCACCAGCAGGGCCCATTCTGATGGTGTTAACATGTCTTCACCATTGTGCACGGTGTGGTCCCCAGAAAACACAGGCATCAGTCTGGGATCCGTAGCTCACAATTTGATTGTTGTGGCTACTTCTAATCCTTGTTTTTTGATTATTCTTGGAATTCAAACTTCGTCTTACCATGTTCATGAATTGTGTGAGCTGCACCGTATTAGACTGTATAGTGAGTTGTCTTGTATATCCATACCACAAAAGCCTCTTTCCCGTAAAGAATCCTCATCTCTTGATGTGTCAATCAGTGATAGAGCACTGCCTCTACCTGTTGGAGTTGATTCCAGTAAGATCTTTGTGATTGGCACACATAAGCCTTCAGTGGAGATACTGTCATATTCTCCTAGTCTAGGTATACAAGTCATTGCAGTTGGGACCATCTCTCTAACGAATGCAGTTGGTATCACAATAACTGGTTGTGTACCTCAAGATGCAAGGCTTGTGTTGGCTGATAATTTGTATGTTCTTTGTGGGTTGCGAAATGGTATGCTGCTTCGCTTTGAATGGCCAACAGATTCATCAAAAACATCCAATTATGAGACCCCTTTTGACCATTTTTCAGTTCATAAAGGCACCACTTTATCCAAGGTACCAGTTTTGGGGTACTCAGTTAGTGGCGGTACCTGTGGTGAGAGGACAAAGGAACCTGTTCCTTCATGCCTTCAGCTGATAGCGCTACGACGCATTGGAATTACTCCTGTTTTCCTTGTTCCCTTGAACGATAACCCAGATGCAGATATAATTGCTCTCAGTAGTAGACCTTGGCTAGTCCAAACTGCAAGGCATGGCCTGTCATATATATCCATATCTTTTCAGCCATCTACACATGTAACTCCTGTATGCTCAGCTGAATGTCCCAAGGGACTTTTGTTTGTGTCCGAGAGTGCTCTGAATCTGGTGAGATGATTCATATCCAAAGTTTAATTTGAGATCCTTGTGAGAACTCTCCAGTAATTTTTTTTACCCATAATCCTTGGTTTGCATTTAGGTTTCGCGAGTGCCTTTCATGGCATTTAAGGTCATTATTGGCCACAATACATAATAAAACCTCTTTTTGGCATTGTTGGTAGGAGAGAAGGATTATGCTGTTTGTAGTAATTTTTCTCTCGTGTCGTGACGAATTTTAGACAGATGCTCAAAAGAGTTTCACTGAAAAACATGTATGATGGATAAATGAATTTGACGCATTCAATATCATGATCTGTAAAAGGCTGGTACCATGGTGCTAATTTGAGTGTGTTTTTTAACTTGACTAGGTGGAGATGGTTAACAGCAGGAGGCTCAACGTGCAGAAGTTTCATCTCGGTGGCACTCCAAGAAAAGTTGTATATCATCATGATAGTAGATCATTGCTGGTTTTGAGGACTGATTTGGGTGGTGATCTTTACTCTTCTGATATCTGTTGTGTGGATCCTGTTAGTGGAGCAGTATTATCATCATTTAAGTTCGAACTTGGGGAAACTGGTAAGTGCATGGAATTGGTGAGAGTTGGAGATGGTCAAGTAGTGGTGGTTGGAACCAGCTTGTCTTGTGGTCCCAGTGTAATGCCTAGTGGTGAAGCTGAAAGGTTAGTCCTCGGACTTTTGAGGTGTCCTAAAATACGCGCACTCAAAAAGGGAAAGAAAAAGGAAAATAAGTAGAGTGATCTGTCTGGGTCATGGATAAAGTAATGATGCACATTTATTAATAACTTCAACTTGATGTAGGAATGGTTTTCAACGCATGGTGCATATTCTGACTGTATTTTTTCCTTTTTGACCAGCACCAAGGGCCGGTTAATTGTACTGTGTGTTGAGCACTGGCCAACTCCACATCGGTCTTTATCATTTAATGATCAAGATACTACAGAACCCATTGCTGACCACATGCCCAATACTAGCCCTGAGAATGGCTCAGATGATGATACTATTGGTGAAGTGAGACTGCAACAAGATGGGGAATCTTGGCAGCTAAGGTTAGCTTTTTCAACAACATGGCCAGGAGCAGTTCTCTCCTTAAGCTGTTATCTTGACCGTTATTTCCTGGCATCCAGTGGAAATGCTGTGAGTGCAGTTTCTTCTGCATCTCTCTCGCTCTCTCGCTCTTGTGCTCCGTATCTTCCTTCTGTCTGTTTCCTGGCACTGAATATAAACTTGCTTAGCCCACAGAATGGAGACTAACCTAGAATCTAATACATTTGTTCAGTTCTATGTGTGTGGCTTCCCAAGTAGCCACCCCCAAAGAGTGAAAAGATTTGCGGTTGCTAGGACACGTTTTGTGATAGTTTCTTTGAAGGCATGCGCTACAAGGATACTGGTTGGAGATTGTCGTGATGGTGTGCTTTTTTATTCATATCATGAGGTAATGATTTCTCTGTTCATCATCTGTCTTTTGTGTTTGTCTTACATTGTACATAATGAATCTCTAGTAAGCTCGTGTTTTCAGTGAATTAGTATTCAAGTTTCTGGTAGAATTGTTCAATCTTCTATTGGTTAAAATAGGACACCAAGAAACTGGAGCAGCTTTATTGTGATCCTGAACAGAGGTTAGTGTCTGATTGCCATCTTATAAATGCCGATACTGCAATTGTTTCTGATCGTAAGGGAAGCATTGCTGTCATGACAAGCTGTGGACTATCAGAAGAAGGTTCTCTCTCCATCTCTAGTTTTCACACATGTTGAATCATAAATTCTGAAACCTAGGCTCTATTTCAACTTGTTGATGCTATTTTGTGATTTTTAACAGATAATGTCAGCCCAGAATGCAATCTAGCTCTCAATTGTTCTTATTACTTGGGCGATATCGCCGTGAGCCTCAGAAAGGTAAGTCTTGATGGTTTACCGCGGTGAAATGATAATTTGTATGGATCCTTGTTTCCAGTATATTTTCCTTTCTCTTTTTTTTTTTCATTACTCAGCTTTTTCTTTTCGGAGAAGAATGGCCTCAAAGTTTTGAATTGAGCCTTTAAAATAGTGTGTTGGGCCTATTATTAATATGGCCTGAGCCCGTTAGTTTAGTTAGCTGATTAATACCCTCTAGCTTGTATATACTTAGTATATATACATAAAAAATAATAATATTATTCAGAATTCTCTCTAAAACTTCATGGTATCAGAGCCCAGTTCTAACCCTAACCGCGGCCCTGACAAAACCCCAATCTCAGACTAAAGGTGTCTCTGCCCTCAATCCTTATCTCTAAGGGTGTCTCCGGGTGTCTCCGCCCTGACTCTTTATTTCTAGGGGTGTCTCCGCCCTGAATCTTTATTTCTAGGGGTGTCTCTGCTCTGAAATCACAACTCAAAGGGTGTGTCTGCCCTTAACGTACAACTATTTCTACTTTTCCTTCAAGTACTTTTGCTTCTTCTTTTTGTCCCTATGGCTGATCATGGCAATGTCGATTCAAACACTGATCCGTCTGATGTTGCATCTGCTACTGCAGCAGTCTTGTAACCAAAAGATACTGAACTTGCCCCTATTGGTTAGGCCTACATGCTGAATGGCCAGAAGTACTTTGTTTGGTCCCAACTAATCCTCACTTGCCTGGAAGAAAAGGATTTGGAAGCTCACCATACCAAATGAAAACCAACGGGGGTACTGATGCTGCTGAGTGGAAGAAGGTGGATGCCAACATATGGTCGTGGCTATGGGATTCAATGGGTCCCAGCATCAGGGTATGTGTATGTTCCTAAAATCAGCTAAGAAAGTCTAGGAATGTATCTAGAGATCCTACTCTACTGCTAAGGACGGTGCTTTCATTTATGATATCTGGCTTAAGTCCATGACTACTAAGCAGGAGTAGAGGTGGCAGTTCGGGTCAATCGGTTTGGGTTCGGTTAGGTTTGGTTCGGGTTGATTTCATATCGTTCAGTATTTGGTTCGGGTTGGGTCGGGTGAAATTGGTTTGTTCGGGTTGAATTTGGTTTGTTGAAATTTCGGGTCGGTTTGGATCGGTGTGGGTGACTTTTGGTTTGGTTGACTTTCGGCTAGGGTGACTTCGGGTCGGGTAATTTTCGGTTCGGGTTAGCCTCTGGTTTATTCGGTTTTTTCGGGTCATGGGTCTAATTTGGGTCAATTATTCGGTTAAATTCGGTTGACATTACATAATCAAGAAACTCAATAATCATGATATGTAAATTTGACTTCAATCAATCTCAACAAGTATAAACGTATATAAAAGATTAATTTGAACTAATAATTATAATTTGCATCATGTTATATTTTAGTAGCCAACTCTTAACTTAACATAATTATTGTTGTAGCTTTAGATTATTTAGTAGTTTCATTATTTTGAGATGAGTACAAATAAAGTTTTTTGTGGATAGTTATTAAATTTGTATTAAAGTGTAGTAACTTAGGTTTTCAATATTTTAATAGTTAGTGAATGGAATTAGTTAATAAGTTTTGATGAGTTTTTTTTTACAGTAGTTAAAAACTTTTAATGATGAAGAACTATTCAGAAGCGTGAGAATTTTGTTACATAGGTAAAAACCATCAAGTATATTAAACATTTATGTATTTTGTTAATAAGGAAGAACTATTCACAAGATTGGATAGAGGCTTGAAAAATTCAAATTAATAAAAACACCTTCAATATATGAATAGTTAATACAGAATGATACGAATCACTGAAGAATTGGAGTCTAAAATATAAAAATATTTTTGGTTCTTATAAATCTATCATTGATGAGTAACGTATTATCATCAATCATTATTAGTTGTGTGATTAATGAAGATGCATGATAATTAATTACTTTAAAAATTTATAATGCAATATTTATGGTATATTTAAAATAATTGTCTTGTATATAAGTTTGTTAATACTTTTTTATAGGTACGCCACTTATTAAGTAATGATTAACTATTTTATTTTCATTGTCTCCTATAATTAATGCAATATATTCTTTCGGGTCACAATGAATATATTTATTCGGGTCACACTGGATTTGGTTCGGGTTCGGTTCGGTTGGTTTCGGTTCGGGTCACTTTGGATTTCGGGTCATCGTCGGGTTATGGGTGACTTCGGTTCGGTTGATTTTAGTTCGGATGACTTCAGTTCGGATGGTTGTGGATTGTGGTTTGTTCTCGGTTTTACAATAATACGGTTCGGTTTGGCCTGGGTCGGTTCATTTCGGATTGCGGGTCATTTTTCAAGTTATAGTTTTCAGTTGAGATTCGGATTCAGGTCGGATTGATTCGGTTCGGTTTTTCGGGTTCGGGTTACTTTTGCCGGGTCTAGTGCAGGAGGGCCAGTTTGTTTCAGATGCTAGAAATCTTCAACGGTGGTGGTCTGAATCAGTCTTCCTTTTGCTCATTAATAGTGATGTTTGAGGTCCGTCTTCATTGCTAATATCTTTGGTGGTCAATGGTTTCTTACCTTTATAGATGTCTGTACTCGTTTTGCATGGCTATTCCTGCTGAAAAATAAGGGTAAAGTCAGCTCCACAATATCCATTTTCTGCCACATGGTTGAGACTCAATTCTCTTCCCCCAGTCCAGTGACCCGCACTGATAATGCTTACAGATTACTTCAACCAAAGTGTATCATCATTTCTTCAGTCTATAGGGATTATTTATGAGTCCTCTTGTGTTCGTACCCCATAACAAAATGAGCTAGTTGATAAGAAGAGTTGTCCTCTTCTAGAAATGACCAAGGTCTTACTTTTTCAGATCTGTACAGCTCAATGTTACTGGGGAGAAGCCACCTTGACAGCTTGTCACCCGATCAATAAAATTCCCACTCGTATAGTTCAACACAACACTCCTATTGGGTGCCTAAGGGACTTCTCGCCAACTAAATTTCCACTGATCTGGAAGTACATTTCTATGGGTGTACTTAGTTTTGTTCATGCTAACACACCCAATATTTAGAAGCTGGATCATTGTGCCATTAAATCTATGTTTTCTGGGCTACTCTCCTACACGAAATGGACACAAGTGCTACAATCCCAGCACAAGGAAAACATATGTTAGTGCGTATGTCACTGTCGATGAAGGAACTCCCTACTACCCATCTACTAAAACTCCTCGTACTTCTATGTCTACTGGACCCTTGACTCAATCACCCCCTATACTCAGGTACTTCTCAACTGCACCTTTGCCTACCCCAACCCAACCTGAATCACCATCTATGTCCTCCACAAATTCATCCTCTCAAGATTCATAATCTTCACCATCTGCTGCATCATATTTTTCTTCCGTTGACCCAGGTTTACTTCAGGGAGTACATCTGCTGCCTGTGGATGATGCGGGACCAACTATTTAATGCTGATCTGCTCCTGCTGAAACAACCCATCTTGGCCTGCGCTTTGCTCTTTCGTTGAGTTCATAAGTATATTGCGACCCCCCTTTATCTCTTGGCTAATTTTCTCAGGAGGTAATCTTGTTACCTGGAAGAGTACGAAGCAGATGTGTAGCCTGTTCATCTGCCGAATTCGAGTTCAGAGCCCTTTCTCTTGGTTTCTGTGAAATGCTCTGGATACGAATCATTCTGGCTGACTTCTAGGTCAAATGGGAAGACACTATACTATGGGACTGAGATGTGACCACATATCAGCTATTTGATCACAACCTTGTATAGCGTGATCTGATAAAAATACATTGAAATTGAGTGTCACTTTCTCACGGATTAGATCGGAGGTCTTATTAAACTGAACTACATCACTTCAGAAGACCAAGCTGCTGATGTCTTCACTAAGCCTCTCCATAGTCTTAGTTTTTGAGGTCATCTCTAAGCTCGGAATGGAGAATCTCTACAGTCCAGCTTCAGGGGGAGTGTTGTTGGACCTGTTATTAATATGGGCTTGAGCCCATTAGTCCAGTTAGCTGATTGATACCCTCTAGCTTGTATATACTTAGTACATGTACGTATACTGGTCTTAGAATAATGATAACTATCAGAATTCGTTCTGTAATCTTTTATTTATATGTTATAACATTGCGATCCATGATATTCCGCTGAAAATGGTTTTTTTTCCTAAGAAACAGGGACCCTTTTCTTACAAACTTTCTGATGAGGATGCATCGATTGATTCTGACCTTTCACATGATAACATCATGGCTGGTACACTGTTGGGATGCATCATTGCCTTCATTCCTATGGTGAGGTATCACATTCTATTTTCTTCCCTGTACTCAGTAGGTGCTTCCATGATAACAAATAGCTTGATTCAAGTTTTAGATTGAATGTTAATGTCTAAAGTTTGTTGTACATTCTAATTTCATTCTGGTTATTCTTGTTCTTCAGAGATGAATATGAGCTCTTAAAAGTTGTTCAGGCGAAACTTGCAGCTCACCCATTAACTGCTCCTGTTCTGGGAAACAATCATTCAGAGTTCCGTGGCCGTCAGTGCCAGGTAGAGAGTGATAAACCCAATTGTAGCCTCCCTCTTCTTAACAGGAAAAAAATATATTCATTAGTAATCATGCATTCTTCAAAATGATCGGTGTAGCTTAGTCATACATATGTACTTGATAAGGAAAGGTTTTATTATTATTATTATTATTATTATTATTTCTGATAGGCAGGGGTGCGTCAGATGTTGGATGGAGACATGCTAGCTCAGTTTTTGGAGCTAACGAGCATCCAACAAGATGCTGTGTTGGCATCGGATTGTGCCAGAAGTGAGATGCCTTCTAGCTCCTGGACATCGTTCAGATATATCCCGGTCAGCCAAGTAGTAACAATCCTTGAGCGAATCCACTACGCAACCAGTTGAGATGAGATCCATAGAGAGGTTTGTTCGTTCAACCCAGTTTGGAATCAGAATTGGCACCTATTTTAATGGGATTCGAACTCTGGAAAACCCAAAAGACTTAATGCAATCACTGCTGTTCCATACCGTCGTCTTTGGAGCAGGGCACATTCAGGAAGGTTTTTTCTACCAGATCGAGAGGTTTGTTCTTTGTATCTGAATCCCCCACCTGTGGGTACAGCAATTGTATCTGCTGCGCTGCACTATCTACCGGGAATGCTTGAGGCGAGGCACTTACCCAAGTGTACGTTTGCTGTGTCATTGGAGCAGCGCAGCAAGAAGGCTCCTATCCTAAGTTTATGAATTTTACTGCGGTTCATGCGAGTCTTTGTTATCTTCTTTCTTCCTTTGCAACTGGGTGGATATGATGAGATTGTACAGCCCAGAATTAGAATGTTATGTCAACATAGGGAACTATCTAAAGAGAATTGAATCCGTTGAATGTAGTATATATAAAGTGGTTAGCCACATGGCAATATAGGGGTTGTAGATTTGCTTGCTGCTCTCGGAAAGTGAAGAAGGGTTTGTAGAAGATAGAGTCCTCCTGTATTAGACACAGATAAAACTCAAGACACAGTCATGACTCATGTACCAACAACCATCGACTAATCAACGCAGATATATGACATGGGAATTGCCACCCGTTCTACAATGACCAGATGGCCCTTTTTACGATACAGGTCAATTTGTTGAGTAAAAGGGATGGCGAAGTTAGTTACATTAATTTTTCATTCACTGGTCAAATCTTACCTAGTGGGTCCGGTCCATCCATCAGCTTCATCAATATCATTAATCACTACCAGTATTAGATATTCTGAATCAATCAGCAACCCAAGTTTCCGTTACCTAAGGGAACAATTCCCTATAAATGCAGTCATAGGTCATAGCTAGCTGCTCATTCGATCTCCACAAAACATTACAAAAATGGTGTATGCTCAAGCTGCAGCAAACGTATTAAAATCTGTGAACGGACACATCTACGGCGGGAATAATACGGCAACAATGATACTAGCTCACAGGTTCGCCACGGATCAAACTCTCTGGCAACTAGGCATGTCAATGGATCGGGTTTGGGTTGGGTGAAGCATCACCCGTATCCGTCACTCGGATATATCATTCATCGTCTGTCCATCCGTCACCCGTTTATCCTTCATCCGTCATCTGTCCATCCGTCATCTGTTGGTGATTCAGGTGGATCGGGTGCTAATTGGGTGATAACCGTTTCTATATCATAAACAATAACTTTTATAGTAGTAATGAATATAAATTATTTTTGTATTGCTAAAGGTAAAATTTCTTTGTATTTTAAAAAACTTTACTCCAACGTAATCAAATATTCCACCAATATCAATAAGAAAATAAACATAATTTTGTGTTGTATGAGAGAGACAACAAAAGGAACGTATTTTTTAGTCTTCTTAAAAGATTCTATAAAATTTGTTTGGTTATTTGAAATAAAACAAGATGTAACTTTAAACGAATGACGAGTCGGGTGATAAACGGATGACGGATCGGGTGACGGATGAAAAAACTTCATCCATCACCCGATCCGATCCATCACTCGATCATCCGTCACTCGATCCGTCATCCGTATATTTCGGGTTTTCATTTGTTTATTTAAATCGGATGGATCGGGTTAACGGATATCCATTTAAAATTATCATCCCTACTGACAATACACGATCCCAACCCTCAGCATATTCCTTCAAAGTTGTAGTCCCGTCACAGTGTCCGTCCCAGGTTGTGGAACCCGGGACGGTACTCAACTTACGACGACTTTGCCGCCGATGTAGTCTCGATTGTTGATGAGTTTCATCTCCGTAAAGCCATCTATGTTGGTCACTCCATGTCTGGTTGCTTAACGTTTATCAAACAACCTCACGCCTTTCAATGACTAGTCTTCATCAATGGCTCTCCTAGGTACCTTAACGCAAAAGGGTACTACGGAGGTGTCAACCGAGCCGAGGTTGACTCAATATTTGTCCAAATACGGTACAACTACACAAACTGGGTCAATACCTTCACGCCGAAAGTGGTCCTTGTGCATGATAGGCGTGCGGTCTCTTATTTCAGTCATAACCTTCTCGCAATGGATAGGATGATTACACTTAGCGCGGCGAAAACAATTTACTTGAGTGATTTAAGGTGGGTTTTGCCGTGATTTAGAGTGCCGATGACCATTATTCAATCTAAGAAAGATATGATTGTTTCAGATTTCGTAGTGCAGTACATGAAGAAAAAGGTTAGAGGGAAGTGTGAACTTAAAGTGTTGCTGACCGTCGGACATTTCCCGTAGTTGACTGCCGCGAATATGGTTCCCTGTGCTAAAAGCACTTGGTGGAATAATTGGTGGGTGTTGAGCTAGCTATCGATTTTAATCTATGTATTCGACCTCATTGCTTTTAAGTTATATATTATGAAGATGAGGCATGTTCGATATATAATTAGAATGTTATGAACTAGTATGCTGGATCGATGCATGTTTATTTCCTTTTCTGTGATAATTGCATGCCGGATGTTAACTCGATGCTCTCTTAGTAGTGCCATCTGTAATGTGAACACTGAAGTATATACATAAATGGCAATAAATCCAGTTTCAGATCACTTAACGTTGTCAATTAATATGAATTCATCATAACCAATCGCCATTTCAGAAGAAAATAGCTAACTGTAAAAATTTCAGTCCCATTTCACAAAATCTTGGTGAGTAAGACCAGAAAAACTCATAACAACATCACAAATTTTTTTAAAAAAGAAGGTAAACTCATAAAAACGATATTCAAGGATTTAACGTAGCTGAAGGATAGAAAATGAAAGCTATAAAAAATTAAAGCGACAAGCAAGACATAAAATTGTCATAATTTGATATACCTATTCTATGAGTGTTGAGAAGAATTATTTATTACTCCCTCCGTCCCACCTTGACCGTCCTATTTACTATTTGAACATGTCGTTTGACTTCAATTTTTAACATATAAGATAAATTAATTTTGAAAATTTAAGTTTTGCATATGATTCCTTACATGATAAACTATATAATACAAAATTTAGTTTTATAAAATTATTTTACCTTATATGTTTAACATTGAGGTGGAAAAACGTGCCAAAAAGCAAACAGGACACTTATGACGGTACGGAGGTAGTAACATTGGTCGATCCCTAGGCTAGCACTTAAAAAGCCACATGAGCAAAACCTTCTCACTCCTTACCCAGATTGGAAAAAGGTTCGACCAACTCTATTAATTCCACCAGTTGTCAGGTCATGAACAAACAATCACCAAGCTATAAATCATACGATTGAGGATCTTATCGAACAGGGATTACAATCCACTGAACGTGGCCACATCTATTAAAACCCTATCTCGAGACATCACCAAGCAACCATGTTACACTTATGACCAGAGAACAACTTGATGGATCTGACAAGTATGATCACAACCACCCCAAACGGGAAAACTCCAATGCGCCAAATTTACCATTTAACGAGTGATAGTGGCTCCTTTTGATGAACTAAATCCGGCAGCTGGTAGCTTTTCCATTTTTTCTCCTTAACTTTATTTGTTTTAGCTACCAGCTTCCAACTTTTGCAAATTCTTTTCATTTTTTTCTCTTCTACTTTATTTAATTTGGAAGCTAGCAGTTGACAGTTAGGTCCCACTTTTTCTCCTCCACTTTATTCATTTTGGAAACTGGCAGGAACGGTTGACATCAAACAGAGTTAGTACCTGCACCCACAACAATCTGCAGGCCTGCTCTCCAAGTCGTGCCATAATAGGCCACATTTGTTCGTGCACAACACCTAGTCTAGCCGTTATTATGCTCCTATAGAAGTACCACCCCCACAAGACCAGCCAAAAGAGTTGACACTTCATGCAACAACAGTAAAACAAGTTGCAGGGGAACAAAAACTCCTAAAGAAGTAAAAATCCACGACAACCCCATGGCCACACGGTTCCTTCTCATTTTCTCACTCAAATACCGTCACACCATAGCCAAAATTCTAAGGTGGGGGGGAGAGAGAAAACCTAGCTATTGAGAGGAGATTAACATTGTTGATAACGAAATCACTAAACACTCAAGGAAGGCCATTTACATCCCTGTGGGGTATAGAGTGTTCAAGGTGCCGAAAGTCCTCATCGACACCAAAGTTGACTTTAGTAATTGTCATCTGAAGGTGACATAATTTATGTGATATGATTAGCTTGAATCCTACCAGGTAGTGCCACAGACAATCCTATACATGTTTTCGGCCTCCTCGATCTCCCACTAAAGTTCAGCAAGGTAATCCATTATGTCAAGCTTCAATCTAATCCTCACACATTCAATCTAATCCTCGGTCGAGACATAAGCAACATTGAGTCATAACATCCATTAACATTCAAACCAACCTATCTTTGGTACCCTACCTATTGGGCTAGGGAAAGCACCAAACAAAAGAAGTTCCTTGGAATCACAAACCCTTTTCATATGACTAGTTTCTAACCTTTAAATAATATAAACAATTCCCGGTTTAAAATTATTAATCCTTTAATATTTATTTCTAAATTACATTAAGTGTCTTTAATATACAATAATATTCTTTTTAATTTACATCATGTAAGCTAAAATATAGAAACTTATACTCTAAATATTCGTTTCTATTAATTATATTTTCATAATTACTATTTTTTTGTATTGTTTTTATGGTTGCGATTGATTTTTAAATCATTTTTATTTATTTTTCTTGAAACCTTCTTCACTTAAATATACATTGTAGTTTGACAGTTTGATTCCACCAAAAGTTTAGGGAAAATTCACAATATGCCCCTAAAAAGTTGCATATTTCACCATGTACCATAATTTCAAAACTATGTCTGCACTTGCCCCTATAAAGATCCAAAATTCATGATGTACCCCTACTCTGTGAAATGATCTTAAATAAAGACTATTTTACCATTGACACTCCAAATCATGTTTCACATTCACAATATGCTACTTTTTTGATCGGGGGCATTTTATGTACTTTTCCAATAAAAATTTAAAATACTACAAAATATAAATAATTACAAAAGTATTTAAAAATATAATAAAACTAAAATAAATAACATAAAGATATAAAATTAAAAATTATTAAATATTAAACAAACAAAAACTTCAAACAAATTAGATTTTATTTTCTTCTCTTTGTTTTTTACCTTGCTTGACTATTTATTAGTCTTATTCTTCAATAAAATATTTGTAAGTACAGTTAGATAATGATTAAATATTTTATAATAAACAATAAAAATAATAAATAGAAAGATTATAATTTTATTGGGGGGGGGGGGCAACAAAGTAATAATAGTTTGAAAAAATTACACTGCCCACCCATGACCTTCTGTAACACCCCTAGTCCTAATATCGTATTATCGCAACTTGTAGCATAATTAAAGATGTAATTCGCAGTGGAAAATTAAACTAACTATCGCATTGGTGTTACACGCCGTCACTCACCCTTGTGAGTGACTAGGCAACCACATTCCATTAAACTAAACTTCATACTTACAGCCGCTGTGATGACTAGATACCGATCAACCATATAAATACAATCCAAATCCAAAACCGAACAAGTGAGCTACTAATCCAAAATACATCCGAATTCCCAAAATATAATACACAGCGAATCCAAAAAGCGCTATACCAAAAGTATGCTAACTACCTAGTGCCCCGCACTCCGGCTTCATGACCCGATTAACAACTTGTAATGTGTTGGCCTAAAAAGGGCCCAACAAAACTATGCTGGCATGCTAAAGTGTAATCTTAGAATCAATCGGGTACCTTATGTTATTTAGCCATCTTAACATGTGGTTCATTTCATGCTTTTCCAATTTACAATAATAATAATAATCAACTGTAAATGCTTTAAATAAACACATAACAGTTCAACCAATAATAGGATCACATAACCAACCAAGGAATCAATAAACAATACCAAACGAGATACACGCTTTAGCTAACCGTTCTCGTTACCCGGTCTTAAGACCCCGTTATTCTTTTAACCAACCACTTAACCATTCTAATTAATTAACACCTCGGGTGTCAAGTTAGGACAACTCTTAATAACTTGTTAGTGTTTGAAAACAATGGACGATAGTCCCTGGGAACCAATAAATGGAACCATTTGCCAGCCGACCCTTTGGTCCTGGACTTATCTCATTTGCTTTTGAAGGCGTCTAATTCGGCCGAAGCCTGCACCAACAGTAGTGCCCTCTGCCATCATCGAGTGTGGATGTATGGATTTCCTTGAGCGACTCTTGATAGTAGTCCCTCGTAGTGATCACGCTGCGCAACAGTTAGTCGAGACTAACTGGATTTTCTCCTCCAAATTCATCATGTAACTAAGTTCTTTTAACCACTAACCTAAGATCAAATCTTTAGGTTTAAAACCACCTTACTTAACTGCCAATTAGGTTCTTGTGATATCTAAAGGTCGTCTTTAGATGTATAAACTTCCAATCTAAACACGTTCGGGTAATAATAAAACGCAATGGTGTCGAGCAATACAATTTACTTGATTGCATGCATAAATCATAGATATCACTCTTAAATAGTTAAACACACAACGTTTGAACCCAAGGAAACCCTAGGACGTTCAGAGCACACAAATAACATACCGTTCACTGAAATAATCACTAGCGTGAAGTCTCACGCTCTCCAGCTAATCCTCGAAGTACTGTTATATGTAGATGCATATACCGAGTAGCGTTAATACAACTAGCACTAACTAATACATTATATTAATACAGAGCTAATACCCCCGGTATCCTAACCCCGTATGCTCATTAATTTTCCCGGTTATTAAACGGTGATTCGAGATTACTTAGACAGTTCGTTATTTTACGTAGTAGTTACATGCGATACTGAATATCCACCTTATAATATACCTCTAACTCATTGATTATGACTTAATAATCATTTCCACTTATTCCATATATTTATATAATTCGAAGTGAATTATAATTCCAACTTATAATAATGATATACTATCATTGTATGTGAGATATATTATAATCTTCAACGTTTTAGCGTTCACATATTACTTACTACAATTATAGTCTTAGTTGTATATATTGTTACATGTAATGTCATGAACACATTATGTTATTTCTTTTAACTTTATAAGGTTCCAACCTTATATTATAATCCTTGTTTCCATATTATCCTACATGAATTATAAAACTCATTTATATAATAACTCCTTTTGTTACCCCATGTGCAGGAATTTATAATTCTATTTGTGTCATTTATTCACAAATCTTTTATTAAGGATCAACCTTAATACTATACAATGTATTTTATACATTATAATGTTTCTTATATAATAAGGTTTCTAACCACACGTTATACTTCCCAAATCTTTAATTTAATCTCATCATTTTATGTGATAGTTTATAAGGTATAATTAATATAATTTAACCCTTTTACAACATACTCTTCCATACCTTAATACAATGTCACACTATTTCATGTCCAACCTTATATTATAAATCTATAATATACTTTTCTAAATTGCACCAGCCACACTCTTATTTTCGGTAATCTCATTTCTCCCCCCATTAACTTTTCATTAATTACAAAATCACCCTTAAATGTTATACTTGTTACATTTGTAACCTTATTTAGTTTATAACCCAAAGTTTTATCGAATTTTTTTGTTTATTTCCAAACATACCCTCTACTGTTCGGTTTTCACCTCCTTATCCCACAACTTTTGTTAATGACATTATAGCCCACTTTTATTTTATAACTTACGGTTTAATACCTAGAACTTTATATTATACATATTACTTTATTAAATTCTAAAATCAATCCAACAATTATTTTAATTTCATAACAGACCCCTAAGGTCCTTTTATTCTCGGTTTTGACCCCATAGTTTGGTTAATTACATATTAACCCCATAAGTTTTATAATTGTTACAATTTAACCTTAAACTATATATTATATCCTTTAATTAATTAAATGACCAAAGTCATCCCAAAATTCATACAAATTCCAAACAGACCCCTACTGGTCATTTATATTACATTCCATCACTCCACTTTCGAAAATTACACAAAAACCCAACTAATTTTATAAATTTCATTTTTAACCTAATACTTTATTAAATCACCAAATTAATTTCTCCTTTTATTTTATTTTGGTGAAACCTCAATGTTGGTCAAGGTTGACCACCAGATTACTCCCTTGACCATAATTCCCATAAAACTAATTTACCCCATTTTTTATTGTTAAATCTACATTTAGGTCCTTTAACTTATAAAATTCATTTTTAATATTCCAATCTATCAAACAACCCCCATTTTCAACTTCTATACAGTTTCCACGCCTCATATTTTACTTAATTACAATTTGACCCCATTAATGAATCTTTTATTCATTTAAAATACTTATAAGGTATATATTTCCTTAAAAATCATATTTTCAACTTTATAAAATATTACTTAGCACCTATATTCACCAATATTTACTTTTATGTTCCTAAGTACTTATTTTCACCAAAATTATGGTTTGTACCCAGATTTTTACATAATTTCTTTTCAACACCTCCAAAAATTTATATCTTGTCACTTAAATGCCTTAAAACTTAGGGAAAATTCATGAGATACCCCTGTTTTCTTTCGTAATTCACAATATACCCCTGTGATTTTAGTAATTCAACTTTAAACATGCTTAAATGTTATCCAAAATTGATGAAACTTTGCATGGATGATGCTAAAGTGTTATATTTTGGCCCAATATCAAATTTGAAGCTTTTTAAGCTCACATGTGCCCTGTGGGATCCAATGAATATGTGACTGTTCATTGGATCCCACAGGTCACATGTGAGCTTTAAAAACTTCAAATTTGATATTGGACCAAAATATAACACTTTAGCATCGTCCATGTAAAGTTTCATCAATTTTGGACAACATTTAAGCATGTTTAAAGTTGAATTACTAAATCACAGGGGTATATTGTGAATTACGAAAGAAAACAGGGGTATCTCGTGAATTTTCCCTAAAACTTAACTAATCATTCCAAAACTTTTAACATAAGTTTATATACATATTTAGGTCATTAAGGACCCCTAATTACAGAATATACTCGGCTGTATACTGTTTGTACCCCAGACTTTATAAAAATTACATTTTAACCACATAACTTAATAAACTTGCTACTTAAATGTTTAAACCTTATTCCAACCTATCCAAAACTTATAATATAATTTTATAAACATATCTAGGTCATTATAACCCATTTTATACAGAAAGTTTTTGGCCATAACCAGAACTTACCCATAGTCCACAAAAATTACATTTTAATCCCCTTTTTACATACTCCTTTGTGCATATAAATCTTCTAACTCATCTTAATGTTATAACTTGGTCCTAAATACATTATTAACTCAAAATAAAGCATAATATACAGTAGGATCTCGGCCTTAATTTATACAACCCCACCCCAAAACTTAACAAAATAACATTAAATCTTAGTTTAAGGAGTTTTACCTCTTAATATTTTTCCAAGGAGCTTTGTAGCTTGAACTCCTTGTATTTTCGGCCCTAAATAATCGAAGGGTTTTACTTAATTTTTATGTACAGATTTAAGGCTTAATGAAGCTTTAAACACAAAACTAGCTTAAGAGTTTACCTTCTCTAAGATGGATTTTTCCACTTGTTTTCCCCTTGGTTGAGCATGGTTTTGGAAGGCTCAATGGCTCAATATTTCAACCACTACACTAGAGAAAAAGCTCCAGAATTAATACCTCTTCTAAGCTCCTTAAACAAGGGCAGAAAGCTTAAAGCACAAAAACATTACCTTAGGTGAACTAGTAGTGTTTTCTGCCTTTTTGGAGGTTGGTGCTGTCAAGGCTGTTCCATGGATAGGATGAACAAAATGGAGTCAAAGGAAGGTGGTATTTTCAGTCAAAACAAGAATTGTGAAAGGATGAGAGCTTAGAACACATTTTACCTTTGATTTGTGGTGAACTTGTTTCCCCTTGTTCCCAGCCTCTTTTCCAGTTTTATACTGCCCTTTTTGGAGCTTGATTTCAGCCTTAATAAGTGGGGATGAATGAAGCTTGATCATAGAAGAAGAAATGAAGAGATTTGGAGTTAAAATGAGCTTAAAACACTTAAGTGTTGAATAGAGTTCAAAAGTAAAAGAAAGGGAAGGATGAACTGCCTTACCTACGGCCAGAGCAAGAGAAGGGAGTGGCTGGCTTAGTTGGTGCCATCAAGAAAGAAATAAATTGAGAGATTGGTGTGTTATGTAGAGTGGAAAGTTTCCTAAAGCAATTTTTTTATTCTAAGCAAGTACAACTTTCTTCTCTTTCCTCCTTTCTTTACTCTTCTTTTTCCTTTCCTCCTTGTCTTCTACACCTGAATAAGGAATGAGGAAGGGATGGCTTCTGATTTTGGGGGGATTGTGAGAGGAGAAGGAGATATTTGTGAGATAAAGGTGATGTTAGGTGTGTAAGCTACATGTACTAGTTCTCTTATTTTTATTTGCCTAACATTGAATTTTCTTCCTTTTTGAATTTGTACAGCCGGCCACAATTGTTTTTTGGGGGAAAAGTTGTAATTTTTGTAACATTATAATGTTACACTTGATTGTTGTATATAAGGCTAGGTTCATGTGTTATATTATGGCATATATTATTTCCTTGTTAAATGAGTGTATTAAAGTGGTTAACACACTAGGAATTTAGTTTTAGTTATATAAAATAATTTATATAATCTTTCCACATTGTCTGTGGTACTTTTACATGTATTGATGTATTACATGTTTAGTTGATTTTAGGAGTTGATTTCTCCTTAGTAATGCTCTCTCCTTGTTTAGAGAATTTATGTATAGTTTAGTGTCCATCTTGAACTATACATTTTTATAGTAATATTCCATAATGAATATTGATCATTAGATGGCTAATTAACGATTATTTCCTTTTTATTTAGATTAACTCCTTATTAATTAAGGTAATTAATGTTTGGGGTATTTCACCTTCAATGAGATTACACTGCCCACCCATGAACTTTCAAATATAACACAGCCTACCCATGATCTTATACTAATATTTCTTCCGTCACACTTTTTTCATAATTCTGTCCACCACTGTTATTGTTCACTAATTTACTTTTGTTGACCAAACTTGAAATTGTCTTCTTCGTTGGCGAATACATCACCTTAGTAAGACGGGGTCATTTGTTCTTGGTGATCGCTTTTCTGCTCTCTCCATTGTCACTCTTTATAACATTCTTGCGATTTGACTGTAATTTCGTCTCTGGCTTGGCTTTTGCTTGTGGTTCCTAGTGGTAGTCCATGTTATCTGGTTCTTCCCTCCTTGCTATTACGAGTTACAATTCAGTATTGTCATTGTTGGCATGCGATATCACTTTCGAATGTCAGGAACTAATTTTCGATTTCAATTGTTGAGGATTGATTGTGACTTTCAAATGGTGTTGGTTTGTGATTTTATTAACACTAGTGTCGCAGTTGTTGTTGTGCAATTGTTATTTTTGATTCCTCATTCCCCCTAATTTGTGATATCTAGGGTTTATGTTTCGGATCCAAAGCGATCGCTCTGTTGCAGTCTTCCTTGCTTGTGATTTGTTTATAAGTGGACAGATTGGCTTGGCTTGGCTATGTTTGAGGTATAGAGTGTCATTGATGAGGTTTTAATTTGTGATATTGAGCGTTTATGATTTCTAGAAGTTCCTGCGATTTCGGAATTGTTAGGGTTGTCTCTGATGACCTTGCTTCTTATGTCATTTCTCTTACTGCTGTTGTTAATGCTGGTTTGGCATCTAGTGCAATGGATTTGTTATGATGGTTAACTGATGTTGGTTGTTCAAGATTTGTGATCTTGCAATCAAAATGGCCTTTATTCCATTGGTTATGACTATTATGTGTAAGGGCATGTGTTGAAGTGGTCCTTCATCTAATTGCTCAATTTAACGTGTTGAAGCGGTTTATGATATGGTTTCTCCATAGGTACTGCGCTTGCGCACAATTAGTTGTAACCCTATTGAAAAGCAATGATGATGGCCATAAAGACCAACCTGAGCTTCTTTTTTGTGTCGAACTTGAGTTCGTATTGTTGTTTGGTGTTTTATACAAAATTTCTTCTTCAAACGGTCACAGTTTTAGCTCTAATCCCAAGAGGGATGTGAAATGCCACTGCAACTTTGCTGCCGAATTACAGGTTGCCAATACTACTAAAAACTACGCCATATTATTTTTATAACTATCCCGCCAACAAGTGCAACTTCTTCATGTGGTGGAAAGATGTCAACCCACCCAAGTATTGTTTGTCAAAGCCTTCTTCTTCAACTAGTGGGTGTGAAAGACATGAAAGGAATGACGTTATCAGTGGCATTGAATCTGTGTTGCAGTACCTGACGAGTCTGAATACTTGTCTACTAACCAAATGTGAAGAAATGGAAAGGCTAGGTTGGTTTAGCTGAAGACTACGAGATAGTGATTGCAACTTTGATTGTAGTATTATTGGCAATGTTTTTTATTTGGGTTGTCGTTGTGTAATTGTTTTGTACCAACTATGTATGGGGTAGTATAGTGCTCAATGAGAATAATGACAATTTATTTCTGGTGTTATATACCATTTTTTGCATTGTAATTGAGCTGAACCAACTATGTACTAATTCAAGCATTAATCTATTTCTGGTGTTTTAAATACCATTTCTTACATAGTATACAATCTTACATGTTTCAAGTTTGACATTTGTCAAATAATAGCATCAACAGTGTACTTCAACCTACAATATGTCATGTTTCAAGATTGTTATTTGCTGAATAATAATAATAATAGCGGCAATGTACTTCAACCTACAATTTGTCATGTTTCAAGATTGTTACTTGCTGAATAATAGTAGAAGCAGCAGTGCAATCGGATTTCATGAATACAACCAGAAATGCAATCAAAATCAGTTGCTAGAAAATGATAAGATTTAAACCATGATAGCAGCAGTGTCTCTGCATACAATATACAAAATAGTGTAGTTGAAATCATGTTTCTCATTTTCTTAATAGCAGCGGAAATGCAAGCAAAAAGAATATGCACACACAACAAAGAATGACTTATGTCATCTGCTGAATAACAACAACAAAAACAATGTCCCTGCATCAAACATTCACATCAACAATGTTATTCGAAATCATTTGATGTATAACAGCAACACCAACATTCTCATTGTAGAGAATATCCATGTACACAATCCAAAAACATAATCTTTGAGGATACATTGAAGATTAATATGTTGTTCTAAATTACATTTATGCTTATTATGTTTCTGTAAAATATCATCAACAAAATCTTGTCATTTTTTAGTCTACAAAAACATCCAAACACACATGTTAAAGACTATGTTCCCACAAACTATTCAAAAAAAAAGAAGCTCATTACGTCTCTTAAAAATATTCAAGAAACAAACTAAAGATTAATTCAAGCACCAACGTTTGAGACATGTGTTTGCCTTTTCCTCTTTCCCGTCAAAAGAGTGCTTGTTCCTGACCCTTGAGCACCACCATTTGGCCCATCACCCCTATTCTTCTAAGACCTGCATTTCTTGGAATTATGCTCAACTCTATTACAAATCTTGCAAGTAACATGGCTAGATCTCTTGGTAACAGTGTGTGCCTCACCTTGTTCCCGTCTCCTATTCTTCTTTGGTTTTCCTGGCAGCTTTCTTAGAAATGATGGACGTAAGTTCACCTCATCATCAATATACCACATGTTGGGATAAGGAATAGGTGAGATCAAATTTTTATATGTCGCCACATACATCTCCTTTGAAAACTGATGAGTAACAAAAGACTTCAAATCTAGCATTTCTCGCTATGACAACGCAAGCATGTTTAAACATGTAGTCATAGTATGTAGTGGGAAATCAGATTGACGATAATGTATATCCATTCACATCAACCACCTCAAATTTGAAATCACTACTGGGTCTGACTATACATGATCTACTAAGCCTATTGTTCCTGTGCAGAATCTTGGAGGCATAACCAATTACTAGTTCTCTAACTTTCACAGAATCTTCTCTTCATTTATGCATCCTTGTCATCATAGACCTATGTAACTCGGCTAGCATTGTTAACATGGGTTTTGTCCTTATATATGACAGCTTCGAATTGAAATACCCCACAAAGTTCAAAGTGACTTCAATAACCTTGGTGTGTTGAGGAATATGGTAACAAAACCATAGACGAAGAATGAAGCATTTCAACTGGTTCCTTTGCTTAGTTGGGTAGCTGGAAGGGGGGGAGGGGAGGAGGATGTGATTGCATGTTGGGTTGGGTAGCTAAGGGGGAGAAAAATGAAGCATTTCAACTGGTTCCTCTGTTTGATTTGGGGCCAGCCCTTGATGTTTCTCTAATTCAATCCACATTCCCAATGAAGAAGAAATAGGAATAATAGTCACTGGGGAGTTTTGGGAAGTTTTCAATTTCCTTACTAAGCCCTATTTTGCAAAAACAATAGGGAAATCAGAAAGTTAAAAGTCGATAACTGAAATAACCCAAAGACTTGTAATGTTTGTAATGAGTAAAAGGTCCGGTAATAGGCGTTTTACCGCCCGACAGTTGTGACCGGGTCATGTGTAAGAGAAGTAAGAGGGATTAATTGGGAGAGTAGTAATGGGAGAGTAGTACTGGGAGAGTATGCCCGAGAGGATAATAAGTAAACATGACCAAGAGAGTAGTACCGGGAGAGTATGACTGGGAGGATAATAAGTAAACATGACCGGGAGAGTAAGGTGAGTACGTAGAGGGATCCAGCTGTAGCACCGCCCATGAATAGGTGTCCTTATCCTATTGATCACCATATTATTAGCCAATAGACTCATACCATATGTCTAGAGAGTCAGTACGATAAAGACTAGCGTAGCACGTGTAATTACCCAGCTAGGAAGGAACCGCCCATACCTTACCTTGGGATGAAATAATCCTTTTATCGCTGTATATGTGTCGTAAATACTAGATCCCGAGTCTTATATATACCTCTAAGTATGTACCTTGGGTAAGCTGTTAGAAAACGTAATAGTCGCTTAGAACCAAAGAGAAGGGAGAACTAGAGTAATCAAGGGAAGGAGAAAGAGAACAAGAGCGGGCGATCAAGAGCATGGTCGAGGGAGGAGTGCTAGTGTCAACCAGTTACACTCTTGAGCTAGTAGAAGTAATCAACAGGTAAATAGTTACGTGCATCACGCGTGTGTGGATTTTATATGTGGAATCATTGGTTTCCTTTGGAGGAGTTTATCTGGTTGATGTAAATGTGTTGGTATCTATGTGAAGGCGAACCGGCCAGCTAGGGCTGTGCCCGGGTGGAACTGGTTTATTGGTGCTTAACATGTTGTATATCAAAATATTTGCAACTAAAATGTACTTTACAAGATGAAGCGACTATTTACTCAGTTTCACTGACTTTGCTGCAATCCCTTCTTGCGTGTTGTACGTGTTTTATGGTTGTAGGTGAATGGATGAGAGGAGCTTAACTTTTGGGGATGAGACACGACCACATAGAGTAATTTATCAATATAAGTAAAAGTCTCCCGAGGCTTGTCTCGGAAGAAAATGATAATATATAGGTTGACCGGGCATGTTTGTTTGTATATTAGTGACCGGTCGAAGTAGGGTATGCGACCGGGCGTATTTTGATAAGCGTTCGGGCGGCAGATAGTCTTGAGGAAAACATTTTTGTAAACCCTTTTGAGTTTAATGACGTAAGTGTTTCATTATAAGAAGATGTGTGGTTAGCCTTAGCACTTTCCTATGTAGGTGTGGCGGTAACAACTCAGTTTAATATTAGTTTCCGCTCCAAGATCGAAACATAAATGGTTCAATAAATTAGGTTAAAACCGGGGTGTTACAATAACAGTTGCAGACAAATTATGAAAAAAGTGTGACGAAAGATATATTAGTATAAGGTCATGGGTGAACAGTATAATTTAATTACTTGTATTATTATTATACAAAGTAAAAAAAGCAATAGAAAAAAAAAGTTCAAATTAATTTATTAAAAAATTAATGTGTCGTATGGTTTCTCATTAAAATTATATACAACTACCTCACCTTATATTGAATTAGTTTTACTTATAAATTGACATATATATATATATGCTTATTTTACAATATTGGGGTTGCTAATTGCATTACATATTTTACTAATCATTGCAATACAACATTATTTAAATCACATTAATGCTGTTAACATGTAATGATGTATCAATGCAATTTTTTTCTTCAAGAAATAATATCCGCTAGTCCACAAATTTAAGAAGTTCATAGTTTGAGAATAGATGAATTTTACTATCTACAGTACAATACTTTTAATTTCACTAGACTATTTGGAATACGTTGAATGTGGTGGCGTGAAATACCCCGAAATTAAATATGGTGATTATATTATTCTAATATAGTATTTAAGGGCATAATAGTGCCTAAGTAATTTTTGGTAAAGAAAATAAATCCAAAAGAAATGAGAAAAACGCTTAGAAAGCGGAAAACGCTAAAATGAGCGTTAAATAACCATAGGAGGTACGAGACCTCGGTTATAGTATCGTAAGGATTCCTAAGGCTTATTCATGCCTAATTAGTATACGGGAATGATTCCCGAAGAAACGGATCCAAGAAATGTATTAAAACGCTAAAAGAGCTTTAGCGCACGTTTTTCGAGGAAACCCGAAAACGTGGCTTTAAGTGGTCAAACAGACCCGTAAAAATTATAAATCATTAAATAATAATTATTAAGCGTTTATGGAAGCTTAATAGTCAATAAAAATGATTAAACGAGAAATTTCCGGAAAACGGGCCCGGTTAGTGAATAGTATCAAAACCGGGTAAAATAACGAGCGTTTTCTGTAAAAAAAAAACGAAAAACGCTCCAGCTAGTATTACAGAGGGGGCCGGTTTTTACTGGTGTAAACAGCTCTCTCTCTCACACACACACACAAGTAACAAATAAGTAAATCAAAGAAAGCAAAAAGTAAAAAGTACAAAAGTAAATACCCCCTCTCTCCTCTTATTCTCTCATTTCTCTTCTCTCTCTCCTATTCTTTCTCCTTCCCACCGTGAGCACTCCCTCCTTCTCCCCCTTGCAGCCGATTTTTGAGAGCTCAAGAATGCTCCCATGGCTTCTCTTCTTTCTCTCCTTGCTCTACCTCCATGTGAGCTCCAAATGTAAAATAAATTACATATTTGTAATCCCCTCATCCTCCTCTACATTTCTATCTTTCCAAAATTCGAAAAGGATGAGTTTCATCTCCATGGGTTTTCCCCATTTGAAGAGAAAAGCACACCATTGTGAAGCTCGGAGCCTCCTCTTTCCAACAAGGTAAAAATCTCCATGAAAGACCTCACTTTTCTCCATCTCCTTGGTGGCCGATTTTTGTCTCCCTCTCTCACCCTGTTTTTCCTCTTGTTTTGGAGCTTTGCCTCAACCCTCCAATGGTGGTGAGAACACCTTCTTGAACCAAGGGCTAAAACCCCTCCTAAAGCACCCCCAAAGGTAAACCCTAGAATTTGTATTTAAAGCACTTCAATGAATTAGTGTTAATATGAGGGTTAGTAGATTAATTATGTTCTCTTTGTGTAATTTGGGTGTTGGGATGGAGTTTGGTAACTCCATCCCCCACAAAACCGATTTGGACAAGAAAGAGAGAAGGAGGAAAAATGGAAAAGAAAGAAGGAAGTATAAGCTCAAGGTAAGAGCTCCTTCCTAATGTTAATTATATTGCATTAGAGTAATGGGAATGGGTAAAATATTTAAAGAACCCAAAACCTTGTACTAGTATTGAGGATTGTGAAATTTGAGTATTTAAGAGCAAGTATTTGAATTGAAGGCTTTGGAGCCAAGTGTAATGAGTATGTGTATTGGTATTGTGATTGATGGGTATTGGTGTATTAAGATTGCTTAGCATGTGTGCTGGTAGAACCCTTGTGGTTTGGCTAGAATAGGAATGAATTTGATGGAAAGTATGTATGTGGAGAAGCTAGAATAGTAGGTGAACTATGGCAAAATTTTAGTGGGAATTGTGCATTAGTGGATGACTTGGTGAATGGAAGAACCAAGATATGTATTGGGATTAGTAGAAATGTTTAGTAGCTATGGAATGGTAATTGTAGTATGAGGAATAAGGAGTGTAAAATCTGTAGCAAAGTGTATAAGAACACATTGGAGAAGTTAGGAGAATTTAATATGCAGGATCTTGGTAAGATGAGTGTTGGAACTTGGGTATAGGTAGTGCAATGGCTTGGAAATGAATTGGTATGGTAAGGAGAGGTGTTTAGAATGCTAGGAATGGCATTGGTTGAGAAAGTGTTGGATGAGAGAGTTGAATTGTAAAATCTGTAGCATAAGTGTAACAAAAACTGTTACAAGTGTTGGAAAAGAAGTGAGGGAATTGTGTAAGTTATTTGATGGATGGATTGAGGTATATTAGGAAGCCTAAATGACACTAAAACATGTGGGATTACATGTAGGAAGATGGGGGAAGTAATGGGTAAAAGAGAGGACTGAAAACAGATTTTAAAACTGAAGTACTGGGCCGGACCGGACTTGCGACCGGACTTGCAAGTTCGGTCGAGCCCAGATTTACAAAGACGGGAAACCTTCTGGAATCGACCGGACTTGCGACCGGACATGCAAGTTCGGTCGGACCAGAAAGTTCTCCCGTCAGAAACCTTCTGGAATGGACCGAACTTGCGACCGGACTTGCAAGTTCGGTCGGCCAGAAAAATTCCGCAGATGAAAGCTTCTGGAATGGACCGAACTTGCGACCGGACTTGCAAGTTCGGTCGAGCCAGAAAATTTCCCGTACTGATAGCTACTGGAATGGACCGGACTTGCAAGGTCGGTCGCAAGTCCGGTCGAGTCAAAAAAAAATATTATTACTATATGATTATAATAATCATATGTATATATGTATATGCCTATACACATATATGCATATATAGTAGTACACTACAATTGAAATAATAAAGGTAAGCAAGTAAGTATATGAGTATGAAAACAAGTGTAAAAGTAACCAAGCAAGTTGAGAGTATAAGAACATTAAGTACACCGGGATAACGGGGTAAGTACGGGAGTAATAATTATTTGTGTATCGTAAGAGTATAGTATTAATAATAATGTTGAAACACTATCAGTGGAACAAGCGTGAACCAAGGAACAAGGGAACGCGGGTTAAAGCTAACTCCGGTGAAAGGTATGATTTCCTCATGCCCCGTATGCTAACCGAGTTACATTGATTTGTGTGCTGTATGCCGGCTAATCAAGACTAAAGCATGAAAACGGTTTATTGCCTTTCATTATATGTCTTGCTGTATGTTGATTGAGCTAACCTTCTTGAATGATTGTGTGGCTTTACTTAGTGCGTAGACCGACTCATAGATGAGTCTTGTTGTGTATTGACTCGTAGCGAGAGTCGTGTGTGAACTAATGGAACCGTAGCAACGCACTAAACCAATGAACCCATAAATGATAACGTAAACCAATGAACTCACTAGAATGTGAGAGAGTGTACGGGAGTAATAACCTTCCGATAACGGTAGGAGAACGAAATGAATAATCCACAAACAAAAAGTAGTGGAAGTATAAGAGTAACCTCTATAGAGGAATTAATCTTGGTGCAAAACATGAACCATGAGAGTAGTAAAGAAGGATGAGGGACCTCCAAACCACTTTAGCAATTAGTTGACCCATTATGAGAGGACCCGACTGATGTAAGTATGTCCCGAACATGAGAGTATTCGATATGTTGGGGAAACCCTTAAATCTGAGGATACTAGTCGGTGGTAATTCCCTAAGATGGTGGAGGTGATCAAGAGAGATACTTCTAGGCTAATCCATGAGATTGTATTGTGCTCTGAGAGAAGAGTGTTGGGAATTCGTGTAGTCCGGTAGAACGGACATTTGAGTATTTAAGGAGCTAAGCGTATAGCCCTCGTATTGTAGGTCCGGTGGCGAGTCTTGAGTATGACTCCGCCCAGAGGCCAAAGTAATGAGTATTGCGTATGTATGAGTAAGGTAATGAGTATCGAGTAAGAAGCAAGTATGAGTATGTAGTGAGTACCGAGTATCGAGTACGTATGAGTAAGTATCGAGTATTGAGTATGTAAGAGTAGGTAGGGGGAATTGAGTAGTGAGTATGCACTAGTATAGTAACGAGCACAGAGTAAGGATCGTGTACGAGTAAGGTATTGAACATGGAGTGATGAGTACGCAAGAGTAAGGAGTAAGCATGAGTAGAGTAACGAATATTGAACACTGTACGAAGAGTAATGAATGTATAACAAATACGAATGGTTGACTATTGAATTGTCTTCCTTAGTAAGTATTGTACTTGTGTATTTATGTAGGTATCTTTGATTGTATTATTGTAGTATGAGTATGTACGTATGCATGTAAAAATGAACTCCATGTATATCCGACCCAAAGTAGTCGATGTACCGCGGTTAGCACGCGGTATATGCGGAAGTCATATTCAGCGTAAGCTGACCCCCTCGGGGGAACGTTTTTAGTGTGCAGGTACTCGAAGCTGACCACCGTTCGAGAGAGTAGGACGGGGACTGCTACGTAAGCATGGGTAGTTATATAGTAGGGATTGGTACTTGTATTGTAATGCACATTCGGAAGCTTAAACTGTATCGGTAATGTAAGGATTGTAGTATACTCGGTATAGTAATGTATTGGAGTTGTAAATGGATTACGGATGAGTATGCAATGGGAAGTATTGTATTGTGTAGAGTACTCGGTATGTTCATATTCATCAGACCGATAGTATGTAGTATTGTAACTCGCCTTGTTAGTCACGTGGGTGAGTAACGGCATTGTACACCCGCCGTTATGTATGTAGTGTCCGCTGCGAAGGTAAGTATTTGTACAGTAATGACGGTATTAGCGGTAGGGGTGTTACAAAAAGTGGTATCAGAGCAAAGTATCGCTCTGATGGATGAAATACCGAGTTTAGGTAAATACCGAGTTAGGAAGTAGAGACTTAGGGCTATGGGTTGAGTGCTAGTGTGTGAGGACGCTAGATAGGAATTTCCAGTGTGATCTGGATACCTACAGTAACCATACCCGCCCTCCGCGTCCCCCGTTGTAAGTTGGGACAAGAACGCCAGAGAGATGGAAAGACCTCTCACACTCGGGTAACACCCGATTTGGCAGTTGCAAGTAAACTTTATTAGAAAGGAACCTGTCATACGGTAGAGTCCAAGAACTGGAAGTCCCGAAGACGGTTCCTGTTGAATGACAAGGACCGCACTTAATGGCGGAGGAATGAAGATCCTAAGCACAAGGATAATGGAATTTATGGCACCATGGGGCGACATGCTTCGTAGTTGCGAGAACCATGTGTAGCCAGCAAGAAGAGAAGCACAGTCGTGCAATGAAGCAAGGAAAATGGAGTAACAAGCCGAGACAAGAGAGTCTACGGACCGTAATCTTTGATGATACCAACAACGGTATACAAACCGACCAAGGAGTTAGTCGAGGTTGGATTAATACCAAACCTACATGCCAAGAGGCTGCAATAACCGAACAACATAGTTCAGACAACTATGAAAGAAATCATAACACATACACCTATAGGACCACAACTTGGATCCTAAGGATAAGTCAAGTCTCGTTAACCACACTGAAGGTGTGAGACACCCGGATGGACGACAATCATGTCAAGTATACTGAGAAGCGACTCAGGAGATCGATCACCAAGATCAAAAGATCAAAGGAAGATCTAATAAGACCACCAATTATGGATGGAAACGATACCGTAACCGGTATACGTTAACCGAAAAACAACCTACCCGTGCACTTGCCTAGGGCAAGTGCAGCAACTGCAGGACGGTTGGAATACTTTTAACAACCCGCAGATACTTGTCAAAGTACCGCTATGACGAATGGAGCAGACATAGGATCACCAATCCTGAGTATTTGAATAATGAAACCTCGGAAAAGCCTAACGGCCCGACCATTGTATTGAGAGTATACCGGTCAGCGAGAAGCTGAACTTGGTCAGGACCTGAATCATGGCAACACCATAAAGAATTTCTTTTCACACCGAACTGTTACTTCAAAACCCAAATTTTTCTTTCAAAACCACAAATCCTTCTTTTAAACCTCAGATTTTTTTTAAACCAAACTAACGGAAATACGGTGAGTATCATAGAATGATACAAGAGGAGTTGGAAACAGAATACTTCACCTAGGCGTGTGACGAACACTACGAGTGTACCCAAATACGGGATGTGGGACGACCGCACTCCGAAGGAGCTTGCGGGCCTGACATGTAGTTAGGTAAGTGGCAACGTGCCAAGACGGTACCCCACGTATGTATACATGTAGTGTACGAAACACAGGAAGTAGTCAACTCTGTTCTACGGACCATAAGTGAATTTAAAACAGAACAACTGGTTACCTCAACCGAACAAGGGAAACTCAGATAAGCTACAAGCTAAGGAGTCAGAAACTCACTTCAGGAGAACCATTAAGAGTTGAAAGTGCAAGAAGCACTAACAACGGGATAAGACATTTGATATGTCTCGAATATAGCTAAGTAAAGCATGATAACTGGAAGGAATACCCAGTCTAAGCACAGTAAGACAAATGCCTAACACTAACACATCAGTGTTCAATGAACGGGATAGAATTCCCAGAACAACTACCACAAACACACAGGGTGATGTCATAAGGTACCAGAAATACCATTCATCACCGGAAGGGATATCAAATCCGTTATAACACAAGGAAAAACACCAAAGGTCTACCCTAAGAACGGGAGACTTTATGACCCTTAACGGGATAACTAAGATCCTGAACCGCAAGGTAGGATGACGGACTGAACATGCGTATAAATGTCTGCCAGACGCAATGACATAAACAATAATACCCAGGAGCAATCCATAAAGGGTATCAAGTCAACACAGTTGAACGAGATGTCGTGGTAAAACACCACAATCGGAACGAATAACCGGTTAGAACACCGACAGGATCCCACTTGATAGGGGATACCCCAAATTAACAAACGGTATCGACCAATACCAAGATACAAAAAGGGTCTCCAACAAACGGAAGCGTGATGCGACGATCCTATCATGGAGCCCAGTATCACCTCCAACTCAGCAATAGCTTATGGAGAAATAATCACTCGGAAACAACCTATGATGAGCAGAGCTCTAGGCAATATGGCTAGTAGGCCATGAAACTATTACCACACACAAACCAACGGTTGCAAAACCAATGTGAACTATATGGAAAGTGGTCAAGGATGACACCGATAAAAGAGTAACAACCAATAATTGAGGATGCCCCTCATAATGTGAGACCACAAGAGTGGAGAACACATGGATCCCAAGAAGGGGATACCATCAATAACTGTCGGGAAATATAATCCTTTCAGAACTACTAATGTAGTCAAGCCTGAGCATACAATTATTGTCAAGCAATGTGAAATAAGCTTCAACAGTAATTGTTGACAACCAAGGAGTAACCGGTTATAAAACCAATGATGCTCGGGGAGCTCAGAAAAATAAAGGAATACCATATTCTGTATTTGTCAAATACATGGGGAACCATTGTATAGGCGACAGATATGCATGAGCTGAAGCTAGCAACAGCGGAGGCCATGCAAACCAATACTGTAGAATCAGTAAGAACACGGTGCGCAGCATGCGACCGGTTTAGGTGAATAATCACCCAATACCATGGAGTAATACAAGATGGTAGACAGACCGAGCAACAAGCCAGAAGTCTGCACCAAATGATGAAGCACCACCTGAAAGAGTAACGATCGTTCCTATTGCGACCTCATAAGAGACTTACTGCCAAGAGTTTACGCCTCTGCACTCTGTATGACTGAGTGTTTTGGTATTGCACTTGTGCAGTTAATGATCGAGTGGGATAGCTAGGAATATGAGGAAATGTAAATCGTAGTAAATTCTTCCTTTCACCAGTAAACATGGCATAAACCAGTTAAGCAAAGCCTTAGAAACAACCGTGCGGCCTAAGGCCAAAGAAGCACGAAGAGGGTGAAACACACCAACAATCACAAGATGTGAACTCCACTGGAATAAAGGTGAAAGGAGACTTAAGAAAGTCACAAGGACCGATGCGTCAAAAATGCAAGGTCATACAAGTAAAGAACACTTGTACTGAACCAGAGAAACTGGTATAGTTCAGAAGCTGATAACAATAGAGGAAGCACTACAACTAAGTAGTGACTTAACCTCAACCGACAATAAGTCGGAAGAACCAAGTGAAAGATCACTACAAACACAACAGTATGTATATAGATGGCCAGGGATCTGGTGATAAATCTAAAACTCATTGAGTCCACGCACGGTAAAAGAATACCACGCGAGATGGAACAGACCTTATTCCCACAATAGGAGGGATAAAAAGGTGTTGTATAGCACATTTAAGATAACAAGAAGGGCGAATAACCCAAGTTATCAGGGTCGCGCAGCAGAAGCTAGTGGACCCAGAATTCCAAGAGAAATACACCTAGAACCAAACCCGGTTAGGAGTTAAATAACTCCGATGAAAATTCTTGATGCAGGGACTAACCGACAGTACGGTTAAGACCCGTTGATCAAGGAACGTTGTATAATAGACCGCATGGAAAACTGAACCACTCCATGACGGCTGAATGCCTTCGACCAATGTCCAATGTTGACACATGGTAGATTACGTGGGCGTAATCCCTTTTAAGGGGGGTAGAGCGAAACCGCGAAATGTATGTTTTACGTGATAGGTGCGTAAACTACAATGCGCATAGCGCAAAAGAATTTGTTTTGATGATTGATACTTATGTTACATAAACATTTGTATTCACTCATCGTGTAATTGTAGTTATTTGAGGAACAAGAATAAGAAAGGAGTGGAGAAACTCCAGGGGAATGAGTACCCCGATTGGTAATAGTATGAAGAATGAGTATGTATGGGAGACTTGAGGAGTATAAATCGGTATGGAACCGACGTATGTAATGAGTATGAATCGGTGTACAACCGATGTATTTTACGAGTATAAATTGGAGTATAGCAAATTAATGGGATGATATACCCACGAATTTCTTAAGTATAGTAGTTGGAGAAGATGTAGTAACGATGGATGAAATGATTAGTGAGTAAGTAAGTGAATCATATAAATTGGGAAATGTATGTGTATGATTATGAGTAGCAAGATTAAAAAGATAGAAAATGGAATAATGTTTGACAATCTGTCTGTTTGTATTGAGGTGGGAAGTGGAACTTGATTTGCTAGTGATCAAGGGAAGCCGAACACAAATTGGGGTGGAAGGATAATTCAACACCAATACTGATCACATTGGGGTTGAAGGACTCCGGAAGATCCCCTAAGTGGCCACAATAATAACACTAGTAATAGGAATAATCATCATAAATTGAAATTGGGAGATGTATGCAAGTTTTCAAAATGAAATTCCAAAACTATTTTGGTACAACGTTTGCTTCAAATTTGAGAATGAGGATCGGTTTTGAAACCGCTCCCACGGACGCTAGTGGACCCTCCATGCCTAGGCACGGGTATCCGGTCGAAACCATAGGAGGAGAAGCTAGTTGTGAGTCGGTGGGAGTGTTGATTAGTTTTGAAACCACTACACCGATGGTACGGTAACAATGTGTGTTTTGTATTTTTCCAAGGGCACTGGGACAGCGTAGTCCCGAGTAAGTATGCGTAAGTATGAGTAAGTATGAGTAAAGTAAGTATGAGTAAGTGCCTGAGGATCTCTATATGTGCAAATGAATTTGATCAGAACCAAAGGACCGTAGAGCCAGAAAGCGTAAGTGCTCAAGTCATGACGGCCGTGAACCAGAAAGCGTAAGTGTTCAAACGTGACCGGTACCTGAGGGATCACTCGCCATTGGGGGAGGATTGTACCTAATTGTCTGCGGATGGATCCCCTTGGAGAGAAGTAAAACAGATATTTTTGATTGCTATGCATGCAGTGACATGCTGTTTGGATGCGTAGTATGCATCATGTCAGACATTCGGAGTTTGACAAGTTATATGTGGAGGTCATAACCTTAGCATAGAGTATTGGTACAAGTAACAGTATTAGATTCACCAACTTTGAGGGCAAAGTTCTTTAAGGGGGGTAGATTGAAATACCCCGAACTTAAATATGGTGATTATATTATTCTAATATAGTATTTAAGGGCCTAATAGTGCCTAAGTAATTTTTGGTAAAGAAAATAAATCCAAAAGAAATGAGAAAAACGCTTAGAAAGCGGAAAACGCTAAAATGAGCGTTAAATAACCATAGGAGGTACGAGACCTCGGTTATAGTATCGTAAGGATTCCTAAGGCTTATTCATGCCTAATTAGTATACGGGAATGATTCCCGAAGAAAACGGATCCAAGAAATGTATTAAAACGCTAAAAGAGCTTTAGCGCACGTTTTTCGAGGAAACCCGAAAACGTGGCTTTAAGTGGTCAAACAGACCCGTAAAAATTATAAATCATTAAATAATAATTATTAAGCGTTTATGGAAGCTTAATAGTCAATAAAAATGATTAAACGAGAAATTTCCGGAAAACAGGCCCGGTTAGTGAATAGTATCAAAACCGGGTAAAATAACGAGCGTTTTCTGTAAAAAAAAAAACGAAAAACGCTCCAGCTAGTATTACAGAGGGGCCGGTTTTTACTGGTGTAAACAGCTCTCTCTCTCACACACACAAGTAACAAATAAGTAAATCAAAGAAAGCAAAAAGTAAAAAGTACAAAAGTAAATACCCCCTCTCTCCTCTTTTCTCTCATTTCTCTTCTCTCTCCCTATTCTTTCTCCTTCCCACCGTGAGCACTCCCTCCTTCTCCCCCTTGCAGCCGATTTTTGAGAGCTCAAGAATGCTCCCATGGCTTCTCTTCTTTCTCTCCTTGCTCTACCTCAATGTGAGCTCCAAATGTAAAATAAATTACATATTTGTAATCCCTCATCCTCCTCTACATTTCTATCTTTCCAAAATTCGAAAAGGATGAGTTTCATCTCCGTGGGTTTTCCCCATTTGAAGAGAAAAGCACACCATTGTGAAGCTCGGAGCCTCCTCTTTCCAACAAGGTAAAAATCTCCATGAAAGACCTCACTTTTCTCCATCTCCTTGGTGGCCGATTTTTGTCTCCCTCTCTCACCCTGTTTTTCCTCTTGTTTTGGAGCTTTGCCTCAACCCTCCAATGGTGGTGAGAACACCTTCTTGAACCAAGGGCTAAAACCCCTCCTAAAGCACCCCCAAAGGTAAACCCTAGAATTTGTATTTAAAGCACTTTAATGAATTAGTGTTAATATGAGGGTCAGTAGATTAATTATGTTCTCTTTGTGTAATTTGGAGGAAAAATGGAAAAGAAAGAAGGAAGTATAAGCTCAAGGTAAGAGCTCCTTCCTAATGTTAATTCTATTGCATTAGAGTAATGGGAATGGGTAAAATATTTAAAGAACCCAAAACCTTGTACTAGTATTGAGGATTGTGAAATTTGAGTATTTAAGAGCAAGTATTTGAATTGAAGGCTTTGGAGCCAAGTGTAATGAGTATGTGTATTGGTATTGTGATTGATGGGTATTGGTGTATTAAGATTGCTTAGCATGTGTGCTGGTAGAACCCTTGTGGTTTGGCTAGAATAGGAATGAATTTGATGGAAAGTATGTATGTGGAGAAGCTAGAATAGTAGGTGAACTATGGCAAAATTTTAGTGGGAATTGTGCATTAGTGGATGACTTGGTGAATGGAGAACCAAGATATGTATTGGGATTAGTAGAAATGTTTAGTAGCTATGGAATGGTAATTGTAGTATGAGGAATAAGGAGTGTAAAATCTGTAGCAAAGTGTATAAGAACACATTGGAGAAGTTAGGAGAATTTAATATGCAGGATCTTGGTAAGACGAGTGTTGGAACTTGGGTATAGGTAGTGCAATGGCTTGGAAATGAATTGGTATGGTAAGGAGAGGTGTTTAGAATGCTAGGAATGGCATTGGTTGAGAAAGTGTTGGATGAGAGAGTTGAATTGTAAAATCTGTAGCATAAGTGTAACAAAAACTGTTACAAGTGTTGGAAAAGAAGTGAGGGAATTGTGTAAGTTATTTGATGGATTTAGGAATAGATTTGGTGGATGGATTGAGGTATATTAGGAAGCCTAAATGGCACTAAAACATGTGGGATTACATGTAGGAAGATGGGGGAAGTAATGGGTAAAAGAGACACTAGTACAAAAAATGACCTATTCGGCGCCCCTATCTCGGCGGTTGTACAAGAAACCGCCGAGATAGGTCCTCCGTAATTTTATTAATTAAACAAATAACATCTATTTCGGCGGTTCCTAGTAACAACCGCCGAAATAGATATATTTGGTAGTCTATTTCGGCGGTTGCTACTAGGAACCGCCGAAATAGAGGTTTTTTTTTAATTAAAAAAATTACGGAGGACCTATTTCGGCGGTTTTTAGTAACAACCGCCGAAATAGGTCGCTTAATAAACACCCCCAACCAGCCCCGACTCCGTTACGCTGTTAGAACCCTAACCCCTCTTCTCTTCTCTGTAACGGGCGAATCTGAGTACCAATCTCGACAGCCACCACACCACCGCCGCTCCGACGTCCGTCGCCCTCCTCCCGCCTTCGCCGTCGTCGCGCCGCCGTCGCCGGTCGTGCGTGGTTGTCATCGGAGGTTGTTGCTGCAACCAAGAACCGCAGCTACAATATACCGGGTAAACACAATTCCAATTCGGTTTTGACTAAAAAATTACAAATGTGTTGTTAAAATTGGTAGATTTGTGTCACATTATGATTGTTGATGCTGATATTTATTGTGTGTGTCAAATCTTTGAAAGATTTGGTTGTTAAACTAATCAAATTATGTATGAACACAAGGTGTTTGATGAATGTCTGAGTGAATATTTTTACTGTTTTTTGCCCTTTTTTAAGTATAGTTAGGCAGGGGCGGACCGACTTGGGTGCGTACTGTGTTTGTTGACACATATGGAAAAGAAAATTGCCTAACGTTTTACTTATTGTTATAATTAACTAATTTATTTATTAATTTAACACATTAATTGTTACGGAGCAATAGAGATCTGTACTTTATATTTAGGTATTCAATAGTTTAACTATTAATTAAAAACTTGTTAAGTAATTGTTAGTAACAATTTAATATATCTTACATTTGTTGAACTGAAATACAAATAGATATGGTATAATTAATAAAATTAGTACATTTATTTCTATAGGTTTGATATGGAAAGGTTTTTTAAAAGAAAAATAGCTTCATCATCGGAGCCAACGCCCGCCCAAGAAATAATTGATATACCGAACGAATGTGGTTGATAAAGATGTAAACAAAGTCGTGTTGTTAGCAATATAGTGTTGCGCCCTCAATTGATACTTATTTTGCGTTTGCGTTGCCTCTGTAGAGATTGGTACTGCTACACGTCTCGCATGCCCGATTGAGAAGAGGGGCTGAAAACAATTCCTTTAGGAACCGGTAATATACTTTAACTTATCTCTTCATTCTCTTCACTCGCAGTAAATTTTCAATTAACGTAACTACAAATAAGGAATAAATTTGGTATATATTAGTTTGGTTTATGATGGAAATTTGTGTTGTTGAATAATTGGTGAATGCTTAATAATAAGCATGGTTGTGTCTTTGTAGAGGGAAATCACTAAATGGGTTCACCGGATTGAAGTCGTACGGGGCTGAATACCTTTCATTTGTGAACCCGTAATATACTCAACCTACATCTTCATCTTTTTAGCTCATTATATATAATTTTGCAATCCTAATTACAAACAATTAACATACGTAAACTAATGAGTTTGTATTCTATCTACAGATAAGTGGTTAACAAACTCCTCAGTCATTGCATGGTAGATTGAAAGCGGAGTGGAAGAACGGTAATATAATCTAACTTATCATTTTTCTCTTTTGTACTTTGTATTTGATTTCCACAAATTATTGGAATTTGGTTTGATGAATAAATTTGGTATATATTAGTGTGGTTTATGATAGAAATTTGTGTTGTTGAATGATTGGTGAATGCTTAATAAAGCATGGTTGTGTCCTTGATTTCCACAAATTATTAAAATTTGGTTTGATGGATAAATTTGGTATTAGTTTGATTTGTGATGGAAATTTGTGTTGATGAATGGTTGGTGAATGCTTAATAATAAGCATGGGATAGGTAAAATTATGCAAAAGTCATGCCTTTTTTTTTAAAATCTCTTCGTAATTAATATTGTTTGATGTATGTGTATATGTCTAACAATATCTAATTTTTTTTATCAGGTCCGTATTCACCTCTCTTGTTTCCCGCCTTCTTCCATTACTTTCCTCTTTCCTCCTCTGTGCACAAGTAAGTAACTAAACCTTTTTTTTGTTTAATAAATGCAATTATGTATTTAAATATAAGTGCTAGTACATAATTTAGCTTCATTCCCTATTTGTTGATGCATTTCTTTTTTAATTTATTTTTTGTTGCTCCCTTGCAGAGACATATCAGAAGTGGTATTGCTGCATCTCTCGCACAGAAGCCTACCTCTCAGGCACCAGTCTCCCCTGTCCATAAATCCTTAAAAAACAAGTACGTATTCTAACTCTCGATTCTTTGTTAATCTGTAAACCGGTTTGAACTTATACAGTGGAGAATTGAAAGCGTTGATTTGATGATCTGAATTTGCAATTGGTTTTCAGTTAGCTAGTAAAGAATTGATTTATTTTAATTGTTGGTTGCTGCCATTGTTGGAATGTTTGTGGTTGTGATGACTTTGGTGAGTGCTGAATAATAAGCACGGGATGTGTACAATTATGCAAAGGTCATGCCAAATTTTTTGTAGAAAAAGTATTCGTAATATTGTTTTAAACACCGGTTTCTGTTTTAGAAGTGCAACAATTTCTTAAATTTAAAATGGTAGTTTATTTTGTGTTTGCAACCTTAGAGTTAGGCTAGACTAATTGACAATCATCCCAGTCATGCTCCATTAGGAAATAAACATGTGCAACTTAATACAGGCCATATTCTACAAAGGATCTAACTCACACCTGTGATCTGTTGCACATGTAGTATGGAGCGTGACTGGATGTATGGTGATAGAGGCGAACATTTTGACAAAATGCTGAAAGAGTTTTGCAAAGCTGCAGTGCAACACAAGGACAGGACAAAGGCGGAGAAAATTCCATGTCCTTGTGTTGATTGTGGTGTGGTTAGACATTATTCAAGCATCAACCTCGTACAACTCCATGTGAAGACCCGTGGTTTCATGCCACATTATACAAAATGGATTTTTCATGGAGAACGTGTTGAAGATAATGCTTCATCTTCCTACAGTCACGATCGGTGTAACTCAAGAACCGAGCAGACATTCGATACTACTAACGAGTCAGAACTCCCAAGCGCTTCCGGAGTCAATGTTGACAGTGAGTCGACTTATCATGATGAACAAATTGACGAGATGCTTGGTAACGTTGAGGATAACTTTGTCGACCGGCCGGATGAGTATCAAAGGTTGTTGGACGCATCCAAAACGGCGTTGTATCCTACTTGCACTAAGTACACGAAATTGACAGCTATATTGAATTTGTTCAACCTGAAGGGAAGATATGGATTGAGTGACAAAGGTTTCACGGCATTCCTCGAGCTGATTCATGATATGCTACCGGATGAGAACGGTCTCCCTACGACCACGTATGAGGCAAAGAAATGGGTGTGTCCAATGGGAGTAGAGTACAAAAAAATTCACGCGTGTCCAAACAACTGTGTGTTGTACAGGGGTGAATACGAACATCTGGACAATTGCCCGAAATGTTCGTTGTCCCGGTATAAGCATAAAGATGGTGAGTACTCCTCCGTTCAGAAAAAAAGCCCTCCAGCAAAACTTGTTTGGTATTTGCCGATTATACCCAGATTCAAACGGTTGTTTGCGAATCCGAAAGATGCAAAGAACTTACGATGGCATGCGGAGGGTAGAAAGAGTGATGAGAAACTAAGACATCCAGCAGATGGGCCTCAGTGGAGAAACATCAATAGACGGTTCAAAGAACATTTCGGACATGAAGATAGGAATCTGAGGCTTGGGTTATGTACTGATGGAATGAACCCGTACGGCACATTGAGTAGTCAACACAGTACATGGCCTGTTCTGCTAGTGATCTACAATTTGCCCTCATGGTTGTGTATGAAACGAAAGTACATCATGTTATCGCTCCTGATATCTGGTCCCAAGCAGCCAGGTAATAGCATTGATGTGTACCTTGCCCCTCTGATCCCCGAGTGAAAGCTATTGTGGAAGAGGGGACCGTGGTATATGATGCTTATGCAAGAGAGAATTCACGCTCAAAGGTTTGTTGTTCTGTACCGTCAATGATTCCTGCGTATGGGAACTGTCGTTTAATTTCCCACCCGGTACACGGTTAAAGGAACATTGCATGTCCCATATGCGAGGAAGACACTTGTTCGGACCGTTTAAAACATTGTGGGAAGAATGTTTATATGTGTCATCGACGTCTTCTCCCCGAAGATCACCCTTATCGAGTAACGAAGAGAAAGTTGTTCAATGGTCAAGCCGAAACTCGTGTGGGCCCGTCTACCTCTGACCTCTGAGGAAGTGTACGAAAAGGTTAAGGACATTGAAAATGTATTTGGAAACACATCAAAACCGGCGAAAAAACATTTGGAAAAAGTGTTCTATCTTTTGGGAACTACCTTATTGGCGTCATCTTTCTGTGAGGCACTGCTTAGACATCATGCACATTGTGAAGAACGTTGGTGAGGCAGTGAGTGGGACTTTACTCAATATACCCGGCAAAACAAAAGACGGATTGAAAATCAGAAAGGACATGCAAACCATGGGTATACGAAAGGAGTTACACCCACAAGAGAATGGGAAACGAATCTACCTACCTCCTGCATGCTACACGCTCTCAAAGGCTGAAAAGATTAGTTTCTGCAAATGTCTGTACTCGGTAAAAGTACCGTCTGGATACTCTTCAAACTGGAAGAACATTGTATCGATGAAGGATTTAAAACTTTTAGGCATGAAATCTCACGATTATCATGTACTGATGTTACATCTTCTTCGGTCGCAATTCGAGGGATATTGCCATCTGATGTCAGAAATGCTTTAACTCGGTTATGTTTCTTTTTCAACGCTGTGTGCTCCAAGGCAATTGACGTAACCTCTCTAGATGATCTACAACGTGAAATTGTTATCACTTTATGTCAACTTGAGATGTATTTCCACCATCTTTCTTGATATAATGGTACATCTAATTGTGCACATCGTTCGAGAGTTCTGCAGTCTGCGGTCGGTATACTTACGGTACATGTACCCTTTTGAACGGTACATGGGTATTCTGAAAAGTAGAATGAAGAATAGGTATCGACCAGAGGGAGCATTGTTGAAGCAACAGTGACTGAGGAAGTCACGGAGTTTGTGACCGATTATTTGAGTGAGGCAGAGTCTATTGGTATCCCAAAACCACGACACTATGGCAGGTTTAAGGGTAAAGGTGTTATTGGTAGAAAGATCGTGCAAGTTTCGCGTCTACTTATTCATCAAGCACATTTGTTTGTCTTACAACATCTTGAGGTTGTTGAACCTTATTTGGAAACCCATATGGTTGAGTTAAGGCATCAAAATCCTTTGAAAAACCACATTTGGCTGACAAAAGAACAAAACCGAGTTTTTATCCAATGGTTCAAAGATCATGTGTTGACATTAGCATCATCAGATCCAGAAGCTGTAAGCGAAGAGATCAGATGTTTGGCAATCGGACCTGAAACTAATATTACATCTTTTGAGGGTATGATATTAGTGGGTATACATACTACACTGCACGCCAAGATGCCAAATCGATAAACCAGAATAGTGGGGTAAAAATTGAAGCTGCTGCCACTGAGTACCACAGCGGTAACCGATCTCAACCAGTTAGTAATTGGTATTATGGTGTCATCGAGGACATCTGGGAACTAGACTATGACATTGATTCCTTTCTGTTGTTCCGGTGCAAGTGGGTGGACAACCGACGCGGGTACCAAAATGATGGAGGGCTTACCATGGGTGATTTCACGGTTACACGGTTATAATGATGATCAATTTGTTCTGGGAAAGGATTGCGAGCAAGTGTGGTATGTTGAGGATCCGAAAGACTGCAGATGGTCTGTTGTTCTTCCAGGAAGAAGGCCGGTTGTAATGGAAAATGAAAATGAGGATAACGATGAAAATGGGACTGTAGAGGAAACATCCTTATTCCTACTGGATTACCGGATTCGATTGATGATACCGAAAACGATTTGCTCTACGCACGATCAGACCATGATGAGGGTGTTTGGGTAGAAAATATGAAATGATTTATGTTTTTGTACGTGTCAGGTAATGTTGTTAGTAGAATGTAGACTGTAATATCATCTTAACTGTTATTGTTATGCATCATAGTATTTATGTTATGAGTTTAACTGATGAAAATGCTTTATGATTTTTTTTGCAGTGGATGATCACCCTATGGATGACCCCATTGGACGCTTATCTCGACTGGAGAACCTGAGCCACAGCGAATAGACCAAGTAAGCGGGTCACGAGAGGAGGAAAGAAGAAGAAGGACCAGTTAGCAGTACACGAGACTGAGGCTGGCCCTTCACAGCAGACCGAAGAGGAGTCGGTTGTGCCACCAGAGGCGAAGAAGCAGAAAGAAGAGAGGTGCAACACGTGGGCTGAAGGCTAACAAGGGCCCTCCTACAAAACCGGTCGACTTCAATCAATTCAACCAGCCCATGGAAATTGGAAGAATGACTTCACCGCTTACGGTAGCCATTTGGTGAAGTCATATTGCGACATAAACCACACCTGGAAGCAAGTGCCTCAATCATTGAAGGATACTATGTTTCAGCGTCTTCAGGTAAATCTCTACATTATTACTATGATCTTTTGTGAAATAATAGAACATTTATGTTTACTTTACTAACTGAATGATCATGTACGTAGTCTCGTTTCTCCGTGGATCCCGCACTTAAAAAGGATGTGCTATCAGCGATGTCGAAACAGTTCCGGGACCACAAGAATAAGTTGGCTGACAAGTCATCTACAAGATGCCTACTCCAGAAGATCCAGATGATCCAGATCATGGTGGAGACGGTGAGAGACCACCATGGGAGGTTTACGAGGGCATAACAGAAGAGCAATGGTACATTTGTTGAGAGGCGTCACA
>CM041780.1:225915156-226030927 GCA_023374045.1 Limonium bicolor | reverse complement strand
AAAATTTATTATTATTGGTTCTCCAAAATTGGTACAGATTTTCACGCTTCAGACTATTTCGAAATGAATTTTTTTTTTGATGAATTATCGGCAAAAAGAAATTTAGATTTTGAAAGACAATTTTGAAATGGGACATAAGGAGATGGAAACTTGATAAGATTTCTAAGTTAGAAGCCTCGTGGGCTACTAAAGGGAACATTTATTCTTGAATCCTTTTTCTTTTTCTTTCCCATTTTTTGGGTTTAAGTTTTTAAATGAAATTAAGGGTGGTTTGGGATAGGCTTTAAGAGTTTGGAAGGTATTCTTCCCCACAAAGCAAATCAGAAATATGCTAGTTGTGGGGTACCTTCTAGGGCTTCTCTACACAATAATTGGGTGACCTAAAGGGCTGTCTAGGGCTTAAACAATAAACATATATAAGGACCAATGAATTAAAGATTGAAATAAAGCAATATATACCAAGCATATACACGTATAACATAGGAATGAACCCACAAAGCAAATTGTACTGAACATTGGATGAAAACTGATAAAGGAAGCAAACAAATCTTAAAAAAAGAAAATCATTCCTATTTTAATGTTATCCCTAACTGAGTAAGAACTGTAACCTAGACAACAACGTCTGGATGCCTAATGTTACTACCATTTTTGTTTTACTTCTCGTCATTTCATCACCTCTCATTTTATTCTTTTTAAGGACTGGACCCATCAATGGACTACCCTGAATTGTTAAACAATTTGAAATGTACAACATATGGTCTAAAGGATCGCCTAACCCTCTTCAGGCATTAGAGGGGTCCTTCAACTAGTGAAACAGTGGGATATAAGCTCTAATCCTTGCTTGCTAGTCAATCTTTCTTTTATCAACTGTTGCTCCTATTGTTTTCATTCTAGCGCACCAGTGCTATACTGAATTATCTAGACAAAGCACAGATTTAAACCTAAGGCTGCTACTTCAGATTTTGAATCTTACTAAACAAAACATGAATGCCTAACTCATTCTTCATCTCAGTTTTCCTTTTACAGCCGAATAGAGTAATCAAACACAAAAGAGAAAGAATTTAAGCAGATGAGTAACACACATAAATCAGAGACTTGCAAAATGCTCAGAAATATTTAGACAACAACATAGCAAGCTCTATGATCACACAAAGGGATATTCCCATTCAAAACAGTTTAATCCGACAAAGGGACTCTTGAGTTAAGAGTTGGTGTACCAGGAAACTGATGAACATTCCCTACAGGGTTAACACACAAGGAGAACAAACATACTGATTATGGAATCCATCAGACAAGATAAACAAAATTAACCGAGAAAGAACAAATATAGAAATAAGAAGAGAATGAAGCGTGGGATAGCAGTGTGTTTTTCTCAACAAGATTCATGCGAATACCCTGTAAAAGAAAAGGAAATAAGGCAGACTTCCTCCATGACTTAAATACAAAATTAAGCAAACGAGCTATGATAGTAAGGGGATGTGAGTACCACTGGAGAAGTCGTATAGGCAAGCAAAATAGTGGGTAACACAGACACTTCTTCAATGAATGAAAGGCATTATCTCTATATGCCGAAGCAGATCGAAATCAACTCAGCTTAGTTAGTTAGCTTTTCTTTAGCTCAAGGCAGATATAACCCAGTCGAATGGAGCAAACAGAATATGATTGCTCCAATCGATTTGACAAAAACTCAACAGTGGATGATGGATAACACATAATTTTTAGAATCCATTAAGATTTAGCATATACAAACAACACTCTTCGGGAAACAAAATCTAAACGTGGAACCGGGCAAACGAGTTTGGTAAACAGATTGTAGTCCATGAACTAGATTCATAGATCTAAGTCTCGACTCTGACTTTCAATTATGTTCTCAAACCAGAACCAACTGACCCATGGGTAGTAAATGAGAAACAACAGCTTTAGCACTACACATCCATCTTAGGCCCTTAGAACCTATATTAGGTCGGGTACCCTTGAGATCAAACCTCGACAAAAGGGAGAACATAAGCAGTTTATAAAGAGAGTATGAGTAAGAAAACATAACCAAAAGAGAAGAGCAGCAATGAAAATGTCTTGGCGTGAGCAAAATGAGAAAATATAGTCGAGATGGTTACAGAACGAACTGCATCCATTTCATCTTTCCAAATCCATAAAGAAATAGAAGAAAACACCATGAATTGAAAATGGAGCAAATGAGTGTATCTTGGGGACCAGAAACCTGCGAAATGGACGTTTGAGGTTCTAGTTCCGGATTTTTACGAGAGGGAAGGAGAAGTAAGGAACACAGATAGCCCTCTTCGAGACAAATTCTTGATAGAGCCATGCCTTCGCCATCATTGACATGATTTCTCCAGCGAGAAATTTTCGTAACATAAAGGTAGAAACAAAGTAAGAACAGGGGATGATCTTCAGTGGTAAATTAGGGAACATCACTTACTTTGCGCTTGGAATCGAAGACAAGAGAGGCGATTATAGGAAAGGGGAGTCTCTGATGGATGGTGTGGTGATTTCGGAAGCTTAGAGTGTGGTTTTGCTGGTTCGTTCACGGTTGAAACAAGAAAGGGGCAAGGCAGAGTTTCTGGTGTTCGCTTTTGACTTCGAGTTTTCAGGAAGATGAAGAAACGTGAGAATCGGATGGGTAAAGGAAATGTGGTTGAAGGGAATAGATAATTCAAAAGAACAAAAAGAACATGCGTTGTTGGCTGGTCGTCTTGGGATCTCCCACTGTAGGGTTTGTGTCTGTCTTTATAGAACAGAAAACTAGGGTTTGGGGACAGATGTTGGCCCATAATTTATTTGGGGCCGGATTTTTACTTTGGGTCAAAGTTGACCTCGTTTGGACCGGCTAGGGATGAGAGTAAAAAAAAACAAATGCTATCACTAAGGATCGAACTCAGGCTTCCTCCCTCCACCTTACATGCGCTAACTGGCTATGCTAGGACAAAACTTAGTATATCACTATGAGAAATAAAGCTAAAGCTCTCATCCAAGCTAAAGGGAAAAATAAATCCGCCCCAGCTTGTTGCAAGTTTCAAAGCCGGGATCTACAGGTTCCCAAGTAAATACTCTAGCCGGTTAAGCTAACTCAGAATTTGATAGATACATGTAAGAAATAAACTAAAGTGCGAATTCGAATTGGATGATGTCTCTAAAACACTGTTGTTTTAAACGGAAATATACAGTAAAGTGAAAGAATTTAATCTCATAACGAAAATTGTTTTCTTAAGAAAATGTGAATAATAAAGTACAAAACATAATAAAAATATAAAACCAAGGAGAAAACATAATAATAAATAACATGATAGTGAAATGGTACTAGTATGATGGAAATTAAAATACAAGTGAATGCCATAAAATGGAGATTGAGTTAGATATGTGCGAGTAGCGGAAAATGAGGTAGGATAAATAAAATGAAATGAGAGAAGTTTAATAAGTAGCAAAATGAAATATACTAATATGAATGATAATAGTAAAAGGTGCATAAAATAATATGAAAACACTAAAATAAATAAATAAATGATAATGCTCAAAATAAAGTAAATGCTAGGAGAAAGTTAAAGTAGCAATAAAATAGGATAAAATAACTAAGTAACACAATGAAATAAAAGAAATTGAACTAAAAGATCAGCAAGCAATAAAATAAATAGTAAAGTAAGTAAATGAACAAAGGGGGTGCGCTTGAAACTGGATTTTCATTGGAAATTCATTTTCAAAGAGTTGTGTTTTTGTGAAATGCTTTGAAAAAAATATAAAATGATGGTTTCATTTGGCACGCACATTAATACATTTTGAAAAGAAAGAAGATGACCCCTCTTATTTTTATTTATTATTTTGGAATTTGCTTTATGGGATGAGAATTTTTGGTGTCTACACCGCTAACTATTATAATGTACATCCGTGCAATATTATACTTACTATCCAATTGAATTTTATTTTTGTATTGCATCATAGGTTAATATTGTGGAGTGTCTAAAGTAATCTATGATAATCGGTCATTGATGATTGTTATTTAGTACAATGGTAGATGATTGATCATTGATAATGGGTGATTGTTGCCTTAGAAATTGATAGGAACTTTTCCTACACCTGATTCAGCCCTGCTCAAATCTGTGGCACTTTCGTGTTTGGCCCAGAGACCTAGTTTAGTCTAAGTAGGTAAGTTATTTGTTCAAGATTTGGCCCAAACACCTAAATATAGGTAATCTCTCTTTGGCCCAAAATTTGGATTATTCATATTGGCCCAATTAGGTCTAGGCCCATGAAAAAGAAATCCACTCGAATTTGAAGTAATTCACAAGACTTGAAAATGAATCAAGCCTTTCCATTGATAGGCCCAACAAGCCATTCATATATTCTCTATTGGCCCATGACAACATGTCTAGCCCAAACACATTCTGGCCCAAGTGCAGCATACTCTAAAAATTTCGGCCCAAGTGTCACGCTCAAAATTAATAGCATTCATGAAATACCCCAGACTTAAATATGGTGATTAAATTATTCTAATATTATTTTTAGAGGCTTAATGATGCCTAAAGAATTTTGGTGAAGAGAGTAAAACCAAAAGAAAAGATAAAACGCGTAAAAGGCACAAAATTTAAAAACGTGTGTTACGCAACCATAGGAGGTATACATCGACTCGGATCCTAGATGGATTCCTAAGGATTAATTATGCCTAAAAAACATGTGGGAACTTCCTGAAGAAAACGGATCCATATAGTGGGTTAAAACGCAAATGAGTCTTAAAGCACGTTTTTCGAGAAAACCCGAAAACGTGACTTTAAGTGGTTAAATGGACTCATAAAAATTATAGTTGATCCTATAACTGTAATAAAACATTAAAAAAGGTTTAAGAACCATTAAAATTAAAGAAACGAGAAAAAATCTGGAAAACGGGCCCGGTTAATGAATAGTGCCAAATCGGGAAATTTAGGAGCGTTTCTTGCGAAAAGACGAAAACGCCCCAGCTTAAATACTACAGTGGGGTCGGTTTTATTAGTAGTTCAGTGCTCTCCTCTCTCAATAAGTAAGCTAGCTAATAAGTTAGAAGAGAAAAGAAGAAAAGTCAAAAAGTAGAAAAAGTACAAAAGCACTTTTCCTCCCTCTCTCCTCACATTTCCCTCTCCAATTTCTTTCTTCTCCAGCTGGAAGCCTCCTCTCTTTCTCCCTTGTAGGCGATTTCAAGCCTTCTTCAATTGTAACACCCCTAATCCTAAACCTGTAATAACGTCGCAAGTCGTAACATAATAAATAACAATTCGCAGCGGAAAATAAAACTATCTACCTTGGTGTTACACGCCGTTACTCACCCTTGTGAGTAACAAGGCATCCTTACTCTTTCCAACAATACAACTCATCACGCTGTGATGAACAGATACTGAGCACTCTAATTATTACAAACCAAATCCAACTAAATGAACAACTAACTGAATACAACAACCTCCTTAATACAATACAAAATAAAACCAAAGGTGTTTGTTGAAAACACATCAGTTACCCCCGTGTCCCGCACTCCGGCTTGAGTCTTCTTCAATAACATGGAATGTTTGGCCCATTGAAGGGCTCATCAATCGAAATGCTGGTATGCTAAATGTAGTCTTAAATCATCTAGATTCCTTAAGTCGTTTTAGCCATCTTGATATTAGATTCTTTACATGAAATACCGCTTTACAATAATAACAGTAATAACTATAACATTAAACACTCACATAACCATTCACCTGTAACCATCAATGTACAATAGTACACAACACCAATAACCACACATTAATAATCCATAGCAATAACCAATAAACACACATCAATAATCTATAACAAAAACCAATAATAACATACCAATAATTCATCACAATAACCAAACAAGATACGTGTATTAAACTGTACTTGTTAGTTGGCCACCTGGCCCTTATCCTTTAAACCAATCACTTAACCTTTACCAATTAATTTCCACCTCAGGCGTCATGTCAAGACAACCCTTAACAACTTATTAATGGACGATAGTCCCCTGGGTTCCAATGGAACCGTTACCAGCTGACCATATAGCCCTGGATAATTAAATGACCAATCCGGTCGAACCTGTGCACCAACGGTAGTGCCCTCCGCCATCCCCGAATGTGGCTGATGGATTCCCTTGAGTGACTCCCCATTGAAGTCTCTCGTAGTGATCACGCTACGCAACCAAAAAGTCGAAACAGTCTGGATTCCTCTCTTTATAAGTTAGCCCTTTAGTCAGTAATACAATATCCAATCCTTGAGTTAAGACTATAACAGTTGACCATTAGTTAGGTTCAATATTACCTAAAGGTCAGTTAGTCTTGTTTCAGTTTAGATGTATAAACTTCCAGTCATAAGACGTTCGCGTATAAATAAACACAACATTGTTGAGCAATACAGTATACATTATCATATACATAAAATCACAGATATCGCTCTTCAACAATTAACACATAACATCCGGACCTTAGGATAATCCTTAGGACATTCAGACCACACAATTAACATACCGTTCACCGTGATAACAGCTAGCTTGACAATTCACGCTTTATCAGTCCTTCCCCGTACGCTGTTATATTTACAAGCAATACCGGGTAATATTAATATAACCACTCACTAAATATTACAGTACTGTCACTGTAGAGCTTATACTCGTTGTATACTAACTCTGTATGTTCTTTTATTTCCCCCTGTTATTTAACAGTGGTTCTAGGTAGTTCATTGGTTCATTATTTTATGTGATACTACATGTGATAATGAATTTCCATTGTATTGTATATCTTTATTTCATTAATCATATACCCATAATTATTCCCACTTAGTCCATATATCAATATGATTTGGTTATTTTATTATAACCATTTCATAAACTCTATATTATATTCTTTTGGTTATTTTTATCATAACCACAATTATCTTATAGACTTTATATTAAACTCCATAATATACCATAATACATTATATTACCTAGTTTTAATTCCTTTCTTTATTAAATTACAAAAATAACCTTATTAATCCGATAATTATATTTGAACACATAAATTTTATAATTTACTAATTAACCACTTTAACATCTCGGTAATTACCAAAATGAATATTCTAATTTTAATAAATTACCGAATGACCATATAACTTTTATAATTCACTGTACATCCATATTAACTTTCGGTATTTATATTTTATACCTAACAACCTTTATAAATTTCCAAATAACCATATAACCTTTATAATTTACTAAATACCCTTATCAACTTTGGGAGATTGCAAAACAAATATATTAACTTTTATAAATTACCATATGGCCACAATTATTTTCGGTCTTGACATATACCTTTCCTTTATTTACAATTTAATCCAAAAAATTTATATAAGTTACATATTAACTTATTAACTATAGTTTTAATTCCTAATTATCTTAAATAACCGAAAAGGCCCTTAATAGTTTTATTAATTATGAATTCGCCCTTTAACCATTTCGGTTTTATAGTTATATTCTCTATATTTACATTTTAACCCCGAAACTTTATATAAGTTACATATTAACTTATAAATTATAGTTTTAATATTAAATTCTTTTAAATAACCGAAACAACCCATATAACTTTTCAAATTCTGAATTCGCCCCAAATTAAATTTGGTTTTACACTTATACTTTCATAAATTACATATTCACCCTTAAACTTTTATAAACTTTATATTTTATGTCATAAATCATTTTGAAATACCCCAAACTTGGATATGGTGTTTAAATGATAAACTAAGTTATAAGGAGGCTAAATAATGCCTTAGAAACATTAAGAAACATTTCTAATCAAAGAAAACATAAGGAAACACCAAAAGAGCAGTTTAAGCAAAAACGTGCTCTAAGCTTGGAGAGACTTGGGTGAGTACCCAAATATTGTTCTAAGACCTTAGTAATATCCTAATGGTCATTTTAAATCAATTATCAAAGAAAACCAAGCTTGAAAACAAGTTAAAACACAAAATGTGCTTTAAGGACTCTTAAAGCACATTTTTGAAAAATTGTCTTGTAAATGGGTTTTGAGTGGCTAAATGCCCATCATTACCCTTTAATTAGCATGTGTACTAATTAGTATCACATTAGGAAGTCTAAATCAATGGGAAATCAAAAATTTCACAACAATGTGCCTTGTTTTGTGAATAGTAATTTAATTAAGCTAGTTTATAACATAAGTCAATATAAGTGAGATATTTGGTCAACAAAGACTTAAGTACCCCTTGTTACTTAATGAGGGCTGGTTTTTACAAGGTGAGTCACCACCTTTATTAGTTATTAAGTAAACAAATAATTATAAAGCAAAACTACTATTTACTTTACAAGATAAATATCTTACCTTTAATCACCTCTCTCCTCATCTCTTCATTCTCTCTTGTTCCCACGGTTTGAGCTGCTCCTCTCTTCTTCTCCATTGACGTGAAGAACAACCCCATGCTAGCTCCACCTTCCTTTGTACACTACTTACTCATTTTAGCTCCAAAACCAAAACAAATTACATATTCTTCTTAGTTAGCTCAAGCTCTCTCTTTCTATCTTTTCAAAACTTCAAGAGCTTTGATTTGGTGCCAAGCCAAACCACCATTAGAGGAGGAAACTCAAGTTTGGAGACTCCATTGGCTTCTCCATTCTCTTAAGGTAAAGAAAGTGTAAGAAAATCTAGGTTTCCATCACTTTTTCTTCATGACCGAAAATACATGCTCATGAGGCTTCATTTTAATGTCTTGTTCTAGCTTGTTTTCTACTCTTCAAAGGATAGAGGAGGTCCTTCTTGCTTCATATCCAAGCTTGTCTTGAGAAACCAAGGTAAAACAATCACCTTAATACCTTAAAGCACATTTTTAACCTAGGGTTTGTTCCTTAGGGTTAATGTATTATCTAGTACTCATTGGAGTCATTGGATATTGGTTAGAACATTGGCAAGGAAAGTTTAAGTGGTGACCAAGATTGGGCAAGAAAAATCTAAGGAAGAAAGTTTGTAAAGCTTGGGAAAGAACAAGGTAAATTACTTACCTTAAGGTGTTTTATTGTTTGAGGGAATGGGATTTAGATATGTGATGAGTTTAGTGTAGAATTTACATTAGAAAAGGGCTATATATGACCTAGGAGAAACAATGATCATGTTTGTGAACTTGTGACTAAGGAGCCAATGAGAAAAGAGATAGTCAAACAATGTTGAGATGAATTACAAGAAGCATTTTATTTCAATGGGAGCCTTGTTGTGTGTACTCGCAGGTTAAAGGCAAATATATGTGGAAATTCAGTGGTTAAGATTATTGTCATTTAAGGGCCTAAGTGCCAAGCATTTAAGTTTATATACTATGTAATGATGTGGTGTGGTTTTGGTGTAAATTGTGTGTTAAGGTGTTGTGATGAGAATTTAAGTGATCTTGGTTGTTTGATGGTGAAAAATCAAGTGTTTGGATGTAACTATATACTAGAGAACCCATGGCCAAATTTAGAGGAGAACCTAAGTGGTTAAGATGTTCTAAGGAGATTTCATGACTAAGGAAGTACTAGGAAGTTCTAGAGGTTGTCTTGATGAAAAAGGGTGAGATTAAGGTGTTTAAATGACTTAGGTATCACTATGAAGGATTTAGGAATCAAAAGTATGTACTTGGGTATTTAGGACTTGGGTAAATGTTGATAAAAGAAGCTAGGAAACTTTAGTAAGTTTGATGTAAAAGAGCATAAAACTTTTAGATGGTTTAGGTAGAAACTAGAGTTTAGAATTTAAGGAAGGCTTGCATAGTGTAATAGGGGTGGAAGTGGAGTATATGATGTGGTCAAGTTCTTAAGGAGGGAACTTTTGGCTAGTAGAAGTTCTAGGTGAAAGGGATGTTGAAATGTGGGAAAGAAATAAGTGTTAAGTGTTAGTAGTTGTTGTAAGAATTGAGTAAAGGATTGGAATGATCTTTGAAGGTTGTTTTAATGAGTTTGGATGATGGTTTAAGGTGGGTTTAAGGGTCTAAATGATGTTAGAACACATTGGAAGGCTTGAGGAAAAGTTTAGTGAAGATTTGACAATGTTTGGGCATGTTCTGGTGGCGTCCGACCCAGGGGTCCGACCCAAGTTTGGGTCGGACGGCCTCTGTTAGACGCCAGTGAATGGTTCTGGAACGGTCCGACCCAGAGGATTTGGGTCGGACATGGGTCGGACGGGTGTGTTTTAAAGGATGAGAAAATTTCTGGAATGGTCCGACCCAGTTGGTTGGGTCGGACATGGGTCGGACAGATGAGGTTTAGAAGACGGAAAATTTCTAGAATGGTCCGACCCAGTTGGTTGGGTCGGACGTGGGTCGGACAAGTGGAGTTTTTCAAACCCGAAAGTTACTGGAAGGGTCCGACCCAGTTGGTGGGTCGGACGGTGGGTCGGACGACCCTTAACACTTAAAAAAAAAAGAAAATTTGAATTCTAAGGATGATAATTGGTAATAAGGTATGCCTTTGGAAGGGTAGTAATGATTAGGACCCTAAGAACCTAAGGGATTAAGTTAAGTTAAGTAAAAACCTTAATGTTTAAAGTTAAGTTTATAAGGTTAAGTGGTAAGGACTTAAGAGGATATCCAAAGGGAATCTTTAGGGACTAAGTGAGTTAAGTAAGGTGCAAATAACTAATGGCCTAAAAATGAATCAATGTTTTAGATTTGTGAATTGGGACCCCGGAGAAGGTTAACGAACGACGATCGACGGTGAACGGTACAATCTTTCTTGTGACCTGCTTGCTAACGAGGTGTCCCTCGGCTTGTGTGCTATCTGTTTACTTGCTATGACTAAGACAAGATAAAGCATGCAACCGGTTATATTTGTTCTCGTTGTGTATGTGTTTTCTTTACACTAACCCACGAGACTTGAGAATGCTACTAACCGAGTTTAGTACTTACTGAGTTAAGAATAAGAGTTAAGTATTTGTGATTGTTGGTTAATACCCGTTAAGGTTTAACTAACCCATGGTGTTTAAGATTTCTACTAACTGGAACTTGAGTGAGGAAACCCGAGACTGACTCCGGTCATGCATGCTAAGGAAAGGGGGACGGTATCTGAATCAGATCCGCCCTCCGCTTAAGGACTTGTCGTCGGACTTGTTGCCTAGGGCCGGTTGCCGGCTCAGCTACGCTGGACTCCCGTCCAAGGTAGGTGGCATTAAGATGGTGCGGTGGGATCACCTAAATCCCAGGTTTGAAATTAAGCTACAACCATTCTCTTCCAGGAACGGTTTGTATACTGAGAATAAGTTGAGGTTAAGATTAAGGTAAGGTAAGGAACTGAGGTTAAGGAAATCAGGACTAAGGAGGGGGTTACTAACCCACCTGATAAAGGAACGCTTGTGTCGTTCATTGTTTGTGAACCATGTATGTTCATCTGTGGATTGTTGTTTATTGCACTTCATATCATGCTTGTGTACTTAATCAATTTCCATGCTATCGACAATTAGTCGTCATAGCCCCGTTAGCTTGGGGGCCATGAGAGGGAGTACCAGCATTCGTGCTGGCCCTCTTTGGGGGCTGTTTTTACACTTGCAGGTAAAGGCCCATGAAGACGCACCACGAGAGTAGGAGCGGTTAGACTTAGGATGGGTTGTTTATTTTGAGTACGGGTTGCGCTTGTGCTCCCGTCTGTATATATTGAAACTGATGTAAGGTTGTGATTATGACTTAGTACTTATACTCGGTTGGTTGGTGGTATTTTGGTTGGTGATATTTTGGACGGTGATGTTTGGGTCGGTTGTTTATTTTAGATAAGTGTTGTAATTGATAAGGCCGGTATATTCTAACGATCAGACCGTGAAATACCCCAAACCTAAGTATGCTAAGTAAACATCAAATTATGATGTATTAAGGCCAGAATATGCCTTAGAAAGATTGGTAGACAATTTAAACCAAGGAAAACACAAGAAAATGCCTTAAGGGCAATTAGGGCAAAAATGTGCTCTAAGCTTGGAGAGACTTGGGTGAGTACCCAAATATCATGATAAGACCTTATTAATATTCTAATGATCATTTTAAATCAATTAGCAAAGAAAACCAAGCTTGAAAACAAGTTAAAACACAAAATGTGCTTTAAGAAGTCTTAAAGCACATTTTTGAGAAATTGTCTTAGAATTGAGTTTTGTGTGGCTAAATGTCCATCATTACTCTTTAATCAACATGTTTACTAATTAGTATCACATTAGGAAGCCTAAATCAATGGGAAACCAAAAAATTTCACGAATATGTGCACTAATTAGTGAATAGTGCCAAATAGTGCCCAAATTAAGCTTAAGTCAATATAAGTCAATGAGATGGTCAACTAAGACCATAAATATCTCCAACTACAAGAGGGGGCCGGTTTTTGATGTGAGGAGTCACCACATGACTAAGCAAATAAAGGAAAAGAAGAGTAAAAGAGAGAATAGTACTATTTGCTTTATAAAAGCAAATACCTTATATTAGCCTACCTCTCTCCTCTCTTCTTCATTTCTCTTCTTCTTCCACGGTTCTTTTCTTTTTTTCCTCTGTTCCAAACCGTCCCAATCAGCCTCCATGGTTTCCTCACCTTGCCTTGTCCATAACTTACTCATTTTAGCCCCAAATCAAAAACTAAACACATATTTCTCTTAGTTAGGCCAAGACCTATCTTTCTATCTTTTCAAATATTTCAAAGCTCCATTTTGGTGCCAAGAGGAAACTCCATTGATGGAGGAAAATCAAGTTTGAAGAGCTCATTAGCTTCTCCATTCTCTTAAGGTAAAGAAAATGTAAGAAAAACCATGTTTCCATCATTCCTTCTACATGGCCGAAAATTTCTACTCATGGGGCCTTGTTTTTATGCCTTGTTCTAGCTTGATTTATTCACCAAGGACTAGTGGAGGTCCTATTTCATTCAATGCCCAAGTCTACTTTGAGACTTCAAAGGTAATCATCCACTTTTATGCCTTAGAACACATTTCTAACCTAGGTTTTCATTCCATGAGGTTAGTGTATTGTTTAGTACTCATGAGAGTCATTGAATATTGATTAGAGCATTGGCAAAGGAAGTTTAAGTGGTGGCCGATATTCATTCAAGAAGAAGGTCTAAGGAGGAAGATAACATAAGCTTGAGAAAACAAGGTAAATTACTTACCTAATGGTGATTTGAGATTAAGGAATGAGTTTAGGTGGGTACCAATGTGGCTTAGAGCTTACATTGTGTATTGGGTTATATAACCTAAGAAAAAGAACTTAAATAAGCTTGTGAACTTGTGACTAAGGAGCCAATGGGAATGAGTTAGTAATATAAGTTTAAGAAGGATTTTAAGAGCATTATAATTACTATGAGATTGATGGGTGTATTTGCAGGTTGAAAGCTTTTATGTGGGAAATTCAGTGTTTAAGTTTAAGTCATTTAAGGGCCTAAGAGCCATGTCATTTAAGAGCCTTAGTGCTATGCAATTTAAGATTATTGCAATATATTGGGTTTGTTGTGAATGAGTTGGTTTGGGTGATGAGATATGATGAGAAGAACTTGATGTGTGTGAGATGGTTGAATGAGGAAAAATAATGTGTTTGGGCATGATAAGATACTAGAGGAGCTATGGCGAAATTTGAGTAGAAAATAAGTGTTTAGGTGATGGTGGTGAATTAATATGACCTAGGATTTACTAGGAGTCACTATGAGGAATTTGAGTGGAAATGAGTTAACTAAGGAATTCTTGAAGTTTGGAATGACCTAGAGATGTCTATGAGGAAATTAGAGTTTAGATGGGTGCATTGAACACACCAAAGTCATGGTATGAGGAATGGTAAGACTTGTGCAAATCTGGAGGAAATGATGTGTAATGCTTTAAGATGATTTAGGTATGAGCTAAGAGAAGAACAATGAGAGTTCGAGAATTTTGTGTAAGAGGTGGTGATGTTAGTGGTGGACTAGTAAGGTTTAGTTGAATGGTAATGTGTGGACTTGGGTGATGGAAGTGTAAATGGTAGGAGGATGTTGTAAGTCGTCAAGGAAAATGACTAGAAACGTATAAGAGGGTATGATCATGAGAATGGTGAGTAAGTTGCATAAGAGATGTGGAAATGTCTAAGGAGGGTGTTGCATGATTAAGGTAAACGAAGAATAATGTCAAGGTATTAAGATAATGGAAAGAAATGTATAAGCAAGCTTAAGAGTTTAAGAGTGATGAGTGACAAGTGAAAAGAAAGAAATTGTGCATGGACATGCAAGATAACCTTGGAAGGTGTAACAAGCAAAGATGGAGTGTAATGATGTTAAGGAGGAGTTATGGGAGGAAAAGAAACACTTTGGGTAGTAGAAGTTTTGGTAAGGATACAAGTTGGTAATGTAAGGAATCATATGACAAGTGTTAGGAGTGTTTGTAAGAATTTAGTAAATGTTTGAGAAGATCTTTGGAAGTTGTTTTGGAGAGTTTGGTGGAAGTTCTAAGGTGAGTTTAAGTGCCTAAATGGTATTAGGACACATGGGGGAACTTGTGGAGAAGTTTGGAGGCAAATGGGAATTTAGAAATAAGGTTCTGGAGCCGACCGACCTTGGGACCGGACCTGCAAGGTCGGTCGAGCTCAGTTTACACTACCGGAGGAAGTTTCTGGAACCGACCGAACTTGGGGACCGGACTTGCAAGTTCGGTCAGGCTTGTATTTTGTGTACGAATTGAGTCTCTGGAATCGACCGAACATGGGACCGAACTTGGCAAGTTCGGTCGGGCTTAAATATTCCACGGGGAAACTCTCGGGAATGGACCGACCTTGGGACCGGACTTGCAAGGTCGGTCGGGGTAGAATTTTCAAGCGGTAATATGTTCTGGAATGGACCGACCTTAGGTAAGGTCGGTCGGAGCCTAAAAAAAAAAAAAGAGAAATTTTGAATTCTAAGGATGGTAATAGGTAATAAGGTGTACCTTTGGTAGGGTGGTAATGATTAGGACCCTAAGAACTTAAGGGATTAAGTTAAGTTAAGTATAAACTTAAAAGTTTAAGGTTAAGTTGTAAGATTAAGTTGTAAGACTTAAGAGGTGATAGGTGGGGATCGTGAGTAAGTTAAGTAAGTTAAGTAAGTTAATTAAGTTAAGTAAGATTAGTAAGTTGAATTGAGTTAAGTGATTAACAACCTAAAACTGAATGAATGTTTTAGGACTCAGAATTCGGACTCTGGGAGAGAGTAAGCAACCGAACGACCAACGGTGAACGGTACAGTTCTCTTGTGACCTGCTTGCTAACGAGGTGTCCCTCGGCTTGTGTGCTATTTGTTTTGTGTGCTCACTAAACAAGATAAAGCATGCAACCGGAATATATTATATTTATTGTTTTGTTGTGTGATGTTTGAAAACTAACACAACATACCGTGAGAGCTTACTAACCAATGTTTAGTAAGGAATTGAGTGAGACTAAGGAACACTCCCTAATAAGGGACGATATGAACCGAAAGAGGTTAACCAACAAATATGGTCTTGAGATTACTACTAACTGGAACTTGAGTGAGGAAACCCGGGACCGGTCTCCGGTCATGCATGCTAAGGAAAAAGGGGGACGGTATCTGAATCAGATCCGCCCTCCGCTTAAGACTTGTCTTCAGACTTGTAGCCTAGGGCCGGTTGCCGGCTCAGCTGCGCTGGACTCCCGTCCAGAGTAGGTGGCATTAAGATGGTGCGGTGGGATCACCTAAATCCCAGGTTCGAATTAAGCTACAACCATTCCCCTCCAGGAACGGTTTGTATACTGAGATTAAGTTAAGATTGAGATTAAGGTAAGGTTAAGATAAGTTGCAACCATTCCTTTTTAAAGGATGGTTTGTATTGTTAAGTTTAAGATTAAGGTAAGGTTAATGAGTTGCAACCATTCCTCTTTAAAGGATGGTTTGTATAATTAAGATTAAGATAAGTGACATCCACTCTTATTAAAGGATGGTTGTTTCTAAGATTAAGATAAGACTAAGATTGAGGTGAGATAAGGTTGGACTAAGATTAAGAGGGAACATTACTTAAGGAGTTAAATAGTTAACTCTCTAATTAAAGGAACGCATTTAAGTCGTTCATTGTGTGAACTTGATTGTTCATATCTGAGTTGTTGTTTACTGCACTTACTATTATATTGTGCATCTAATCAACCTCCATGCTATCGACAATTAGTCGTCGTAGCCACGTTAGCTTGGGGCCATGAGAGGATCGTACGAGCATTCGTGCTGACCCCCTTTGGGGGTGTTTTTACTACACAGGTGTACATCAGAGGCGGCCGTCGCAAGAGTAAGAAGAGGATACAAGTGTTAAGGATTAAGTGTGACCTACGAGTTGTGCATGTACACTCGTATGGCAATGTGGGATAAAACTACACTGTAATTAATATAGAATTATAACAAACTATTAGGCAAGTGTACCTATTCGTAGTAGTAAAACAAGTGTCGTATCCACAAGGAGATTGTTTAATTATCCTAGTTTAGGTAGTTACTAAAAACTGTAAAAGGGGTTTAGCCGGAGGCAAGCTTGATTTGTTGTTGGATTATTAAAGAAATAAAACAGTAAAAACGGTTGTGGAATAAGTGGATGGAAACTGTGCTAAGGAAGGTGAAATCGCCCGGTTATAACTCAGATAATAAATATAATCCTAGTTTGCTCTTATTTGTCTGTTAAGAATTTTATCTTGTGACCTTTCTAAATCATAGATAAGGACAGCTCTTAATTAATTCATTAAACTTCTTACAATCAGAAAAAGTCTAAAATCATTAATTAGCTTTAAGTGAGAATTCTTTTTATAACAGCGATGGATTTTATCTGCTAATCAAGGAGAATAAAATCTAACGTTTGCCTCTCTTTGTGGTCTATTCTCTAATTTTACAAAATCATTGAAATTAGAGAAACCGTAAATGAGTAAAAATGATCAGTTCTTAAACATTTAATAATAGAGAGAGACAAAACAAATATTTATAAGCAAACTCGGTATTATAGATACGCTGAGTTATTTTGGGTTAAACACCCATCCTAAGCACAATTATGATATTACTCAGACATTGACAGAAATAAAAACAGAGTAGAGACTGAAATATTCATTACTCAGGAACTGCCTGCGAAATACGGGTCTGCACTCGCCTGCCTCTTTTCTCTCTTTGTAATTTACTGCTTCTGCTTGAGTACGTACGTGAATGAGGTGAAATGGTAAAAATAAATAAAAGATGGAGAAGTGTGGTGATACGGGAGGAATTAAATGGAAGAGAATGGAGTGTGGTGTTTATTTGATTTCTTCAGACTGTGGTCGTACGTGGTGTCTTTGTTGCAGTATTGGTGTTGGTTTATATAGAGAATTGAGATAGGCATCCGTACGTAAAATTGATTGAGCATTCATTGCTATCTTCATTTATTGCAGAGGGGACAGACAGCTGCACGCGAGATTCATGGTAGGCGGTGCTGGAGTAGATAGATAAGGCCAGTTGCAGACGACGGCGCGAGAAGAAACTAGTCGCGGTTGATTTTTTAGCCTTAACCGCCTCTAAAAGAGGCGGTTCCCTTTGTGCTGACCGCCCCCATTTTGGGCGGTTCTGTTGTGTCTTGACCGCCTGTTATTTAGGCGGTAGCCTCCTAGTCTTGACCGCCTATTATTTAGGCGGTAGCCTAATGTCTTGACCGCCTGTTATTTAGGCGGTAGCCTCATAGTCTTGACCGCCTATTATTTAGGCGGTAGCCTAATGTCTTGACCGCCTATATTTGAGGCGGTAGCCTTAGAGTAGACCGCCCAATACGGGGCGGTTGCCTCTGTTTGTGTCCGTGCAATATTATATATATTATACATATATATAACAATCTTCAACCGGCTCTACATTCTTCGTTATAAGTCCGTTTTCTGAGCCGTTTGCGTCTATGTGTTCGTCTCTTCATGTACTTTCTTCCTAGCTTGGCTTTTCCTCATGTTAAAACCAATAAATTGTGAGATAATCAATAAAACATAAACCAGAGGAAAACCAAAAGATAAGTGAGAAATGAGCAGAAAAGTGCTGATATAATATATGAAATACACCTATAAAACATGCTCATTTAGACACTTATCACACCCCCACACTTACCTTTTGCTTGTCCTCAAGCAAAACCATGTACCCAACAAGTAGGGAATGCTCAATATTAATACTATTATGAAGGGTAGGATAAAAAGTCAATAGTACATGATCTTAAACTTTTTAGAGGAGTGTGATCCATCACCTACTGGTGGCATAGGTGTACTCAGGGCAAAAATAAAAATTAGAGTTTCGGGGTATGATCCGGAGTACTTCAATGCTTCTTTTTAAGGTGACTTTGAGAACTTTTACCATGGCCAACTTCTCTCAAGAATGGCATTGAGGAGAAAACAAAAGGAAAAATAGATTCATGCATTTGTTTCACTTTTGCATAAGAGATGAGAAGATAATATGTAGGCATCAAGCCTTTGTTTTTAAAGAACACTCAACTCTCTTTTGTTGGTTACCTATGGTGTCTCGCAAGTCCCTTATTTATTTTATTTTTTCCTTTTTGACAGAGAAGCACCCCTTAGCAATCCCTAAGAAAGAAGACAGAAAGAACCCCTGAGTAATAAAAATCCAACCATTTCAGATCATTTGGTCACACCGCATAAAAATGCTCCTCAAAAGTAATCAAAATTTTCAAATTTTTGTACATTTTATGTACCATTTATCCCACAATTCATAACAATATTTATTCCTAAAGAGAACAACCCACATAAAGGGTCCACATATTGAATTTGAACAAACGCAAGATAAGCAGAGAGATTAAGCATTTAAGCACAAAATGTCACCGAAAAGGGCACACTCCCCCACACTTAATTTGAACAATGTCCTCATTGTTCACCAGAAAAACAAGGGAAAGTTTCAGAAGGCCTTTCGGTAAGTAGATAAAATAGAGAGAACACGAAGCTCACGAATATTCATTTAAGCATATAAATTCTCCTCTGCATATTTTATTTAAATAAAACATAAGTAAAGAAACTGGTACTCCCCTGATATTTATTTTTGCTGGCGTGTATTGGACTTCCCCCACACTTGAGCTTTAGCCTCAAGTAGCGTAGCTTGGTTGCGGTGTAGACATGAAATTGCACCTGCATAAAACACTAGAAGCAACCATACTAAACGGGGTTAAAGTTAGCAAAAATAAAATTGAAGGGAACTGAAAATTAAAACAGCATAAAAGCATATAAAAGATAAGTTCGTCCGGGTTGCCTCCCGGAAAGCTGCCCTTTTAACGTCTTTGGCTAGACGCTTTGAAGCGTACTCAAATCTGAGTATCATGTAGGTTTATTGTGCGAGCATCAACTGTCTCAAGATTACCACCCTGGTAATGCTTTAGTCTAGATCCATTGACCATGAAAGTGTGTTTTTTCGAATCCACTAACTCAACGGATCCGTATGGGGTGACCTTGGAGACAGTAAATGGTCCAGCCCAATAGGATTTGAGTTTACCCGGAAACAACTTTAACCTGGAGTTGTACAACAGAACCAAATCTCCCTCATGAAATTCCCGCTTAAGGATCATCTTGTCATGCCACTTCTTGGCTTTCTCTTTGTAGAGGCGGTTATTTTCATAGGCATTCTCTCGAAATTCTTCTAATTCAGTGAGCTGGAATTTCCTTTTGTCACCTGCTCTTAGAAGATCAAAGTTGAGGGCTTTCACGGCCCAGAATGATTTGTGCTCGAGTTCGACTGGTAAATGACAAGCTTTGCCAAAGACTAGTCGATATGGGGACATGCCGATGGGCGTCTTGTAAGCTGTTCTATACGCCCAGAGTGCATCATCCAGCTTCAGGGACCAATCTTTTCGGGAAGAATTAACCGTCTTTTGTAGGATCCACTTCAATTCTCGGTTAGAGACTTCAGCCTGGCCATTCGTTTGAGGGTGATAAGGCAAGGCTACCTTATGTCTCACTCCATATTTGGTCATCAAGGCTGTGAACTGCTTATTGCAGAAGTGGGATCCTTGGTCACTGATGATAGCACGTGGGACTCCAAATCGTGTAAAGATGTTCCTCTTCAAGAACCTGAGTACTACCTTTGCATCATTTGTGGGAGAGGCGATAGCTTCCACCCATTTAGTGACATAGTCGACTGCCACCAAGATGAAAAGGTTTGAACAAGACGAAGGAAAGGGACCCATGAAGTCAATGCCCCACACGTCGAAAGGTTCCACCTCGAGTATGATGTTGAGAGGCATTTCGTGTTTTCTGGAGGTGTTCCCAAGTCTTTGGCAGTCATCGCAGGAGGCTACAAAGGAATGACAGTCTTTATGTAAGGTTTTCCAAAGAAACCTGATGAAGTACCTTAGCCGCTGTTCGAGCTGGCCCATGATGTCCTCCTGCTTCAAGAGAGTGACAATGACGTAGAATGCTGGATTTCATCTTGGGGCACACATCGTCTCACCATCCCGTCTGCACAACCTTGAAAAGGAGAGGATCCTCCCAGTAATAATGTTACATCGGAAAAGAACTTCTTTTTCTGTTGGTAGGTTAGCCCATGTGGTATTACTCCTCGTGCGAGGTAGTTGGCCATGTCAGCGTACCATGGATCACCGGTGTCACCAATCATAAAACGCACTCATCTGGAAAGAATTCATTGATGGAAGTGCCATCACTTGGTGCCTCTATGCGAGATAGGTGGTCTGCTACTACATTCTGCACTCCTGGCTTGTCTCTGATTTCAATCTCAAATTCCTGTAGTAGGAGTATCCACCGGAGGAGTCGAGGTTTGGCATCTTCTTTGGCAAATAGATACCTCAGAGCAGAGTGATCGGTGTGAATTATGACTTTGCTCCCCAAGAGATATGATCGGAATTTATCCAGAGCAAAGACTACTGCTAGAAGTTCCTTCTCAGTAGTTGAATAATTCTTCTGAGCGTCGTTGAGGGTTCTACTTGCATAGTAGATGGTTCTCAAGATTTTCTCCTTCTTTTGGCATAAAGCGGCACCCACGGCATAGTCGCTGGCGTCGCACATAATTTCAAATGGAAGGCTCCAGTCTGGTGATATCACAATGGGAGCAGAGATGAGGCATTCTTTCAGTGTGTTGAAGGCTTGTAGGCATTGTCAGTAAAGTCGAACTTGACGTCTTTAGCTAGGAGTTCACATAGAGGTTTTGAAATTTTGGAGAAATCCTTGATAAACCTTCTATAGAACCCAGCATGGCCAAGGAAACTCCTGATGTCTTTTACCGTCGATGGTGGTGGTAATTTTTCAATAACTTCGACCTTGGCTCTGTCGACTTCAATGCCTTTTGAAGATATTTTATGCCCAAGAACTATTCCTTCTTTAACCATGAAATGGCATTTTTCCCAGTTAAGCACAAGGTTAGTTTCTTCACATCGGGCGAGGATGGCATCCAGATTATTCAGACAGGTTCAAAGTGGGACCAAAGACAGAGAAGTCGTCCATGAAGACTTCGATGCTCTTCTCAAGATAGTCGCTGAAGATTGCCATCATGCATCTTTGGAATGTTGCTGGGGCATTGCATAGACCAAAAGGCATCCGATTATGCAAATGTCCCGTACGGGCATGTGAATGTGGTTTTGTCTTGGTCTTCAGAGGCAATGGGTATTTGAAAGTATCCTGAATAACCATCCAGGAAGCAGTAGTAATCTTGCCCGGCCAATCTTTCAAGCATCTGATCGATGAAAGGTAGGGAAGTGGTCCTTCCGCGTTGCACTGTTCAGTTTCCTGTAATCGATGCAGACTCTCCATCCCGTCGTGGTTCTCTGAGGAATTAGATCACCTTTGTCGTTGGGGACCACAGTGAGACCTCCTTTTTTCGGGACCACTTGAACGGGGCTCACCCATTTGCTGTCGGAGATGGAGTAGATTATCCCGGCGTCGAGAAGTTTGAGCACTCTTTCTTTACGTCTTTCATGTTGGGATTCAGCCTTCTCTGTGGTTGGACTAAAGGCTTGTAGGTATCTTCCATGTATATGTGATGTGTGCAGAAATGGGGGTTGATACCTTTGATGTCCGAAATGGACCAGCCTATTGCCTTCTTGTGGCTCTGAAGGATCTTCACAAGCTGTTCTTCCTGTGTACTTGTTAGATGAAGAAATAATAACAGGCAAAGTACAAAAATCAGAAAGATAAACATACTTCAGATGTGATGGCAATTGTTTCAGATCTACGAGAGGGGGTTGTTCAATGGATGGTGGTAATTTCTGAGTAGATAGCTCTAATGGTTCTGGTGGTGGGTAGCGTGATTTCTTGTATGATTTTACTCTATCCAGAGCTGCTACCATTTGGATTGTGTCAGGGTATACTAATCGGTTATCACAGATTTCAGACAAATTTTCAAGAGCGTCATTACGGATAATAGCAGATAAATTATCCTGCACAATAGAGTCGACAATGTCTATGGAAAAGTGTCTTCTAAATGAGCGGGTTTCTTTATAACCTTGACATGTCGTATTCTAGAGTTCGTTATGCAGCCTTAAAATGATTTTTCCTTTTCAACATCGATTAGTGCTCTTGCAGTTCTCATGAAAGGTCGTCCTAAGATTAAGGGCACCCTAGTGTCTTCTTCCATGTCAATTACAATAAAGTCAGCGGGGAACACAAAGGTTCCTACAGTAACAATCAAATCTTCTATTATTCCTTTTGGGAATACTAAAGATCTATCTGCTAATTGTAATTGAATAGAAGTTGGTTCGCATTTACCAATTTTAAGTTTGTTGAAAGTTGAGAGTGGCATTAAATTGATACTAGCTCCTAGATCACATAACCCACTACCGCAATCAACATTATCAATTGAACATGGAATAATTGGCAAACCTGGGTCTCCAAGTTTTGGAGGAGACTCTTGAGAAGTACTGCTGACACTTCTGTGTAAGGTGTACAGTTTCCACTTCCTGCAACGATCTTTTGTTGGTGATGATATCCTTCATGAACTTTGCGTATATGGCATTTGTTTTAAAGCATCGGCAAAAGGAATATTGATCGTCAGTTTCTTGAAGTGAGAAGAAACTTTCCAAACTGTTCATCTAAATTTTTCTTTCTCATTCTGTTTGGAAAAGGAAGTGGGGGAAGAATTTTTGAGAGGGAAGGAGTAGATTCAGGAGACTCCTTCTCCTCGGAATATTTTTTGTAGGAGGAGGGCTTCTTCAGCATCTTCCTGTTCTTCTTCTGATTTTCTTGAGGTTCATGAGCTTGCTGCTCTTGATTATCAGTATCATCTCGGGGAAGGATGAGTTGAGCGGCCTACCACTTCTTAACGTTACTGCCTTGGCCTGTTCCCTTGGATTTGGATCTGGCTGACTAGGGAAGGCACCAGGGGCCTTTGTGCAAGCTGCTGACTGATTTGCTCCAACTGTTGGTTGGTTTGCTGTATCTGGGCTTCAACCCTTCTGTTAGTGGCTTCTTGATCCACGAGCCTGGTGTGGGTCGTAGTCACGAATCCTTTCATTAAGTTCCTGAATTCCTCATTTGGATCAGAAGAGGTTGTGGTTAGTTGTTGTTGCTGCTGCTGGAAACCAGGAGGGGCACCTAGTGCTCGATAACCCATGTTAGAATTTGGTTGGGGTCTGTTCCCCTGATAGGTATTTGAATTGTTGTTCTGACCTCCTTGGTTTTGATCATTATTCTTCCATGAGAAATTCGGGTGATTTCTCCATGGATAGTTGTTGTTGAAGTTGTTGTTGTAGGAATTACCGGGACGGTTTCCTATGAAGTTTGCATCCTCGTACTGTCCTTTACCTTCGCACTGAGGGGTTTCATGAGGACCGGCGCATATGGCACATCCTTCTGTAGGTGGAACTGACGATGAACTTGTAGGTGGGGAAGCTATTGTTTTTACAATTTCGTTTTGTGATGTCGTTAGCTTTTCCACCATCTTTGTAAGGGACGAGATCTGAGCCGATAAATGATCTGTAGGCTCAACTGGAGTAGGCCTGCTGCTCGTGGTGTTCTTCCTTTGGATCTCGTCCACTGTCTCGTATTGCTCGTCATGGTTTCGAGAAGGTCCATTCCTTCTTTAGGAGATTTCATCATGAAACTCCCTCCTGCAGAGGAATTGACAGTAGTCGGTTCCCATCATCCAGACCGTTGAAGAAGGACAGGCAGAGGGATTGATCGTCAAGACCATGGTGGGAACACTTCATAAGCATATCTTTAAATCTGTCCCATGCGTCGTACAACGTTTCTCCCGGCTCCTGACAGAAAGTATTGATTTCACCGATCAATTGCCTCGTTCTACTGGTTGGGTAGTATTTGGCAAGGAATTTTTGGGCCATTTGAAGCCATGTGGTGATTGATCGGGAGGGAAGACTTCGATACCACCGTTTGCTGAATCCGACAACGAGTGAGGAAATAGTTGGACGGATTCTTTCTTTGACGTTGCCGGTTTGACTAAAGGAATTGCAGAAGTCTAGGAAGAGACTCAGATGATTTGGGGCTTCATCTGGGTTCTCCACTAAACTTGCCTAGATCCCGGACGGCGGTGATGTAGTGGGTTTTGAAAACCCATCGTCCGGCTTCTTCTGGTGTTAGTTCAGGGAGAACTATAGCTGATGCTCTTCCTTCGGTATTCGGTTGGTGGTAGTCAGAGAGAGCACGGTGTTCTGGCTGAATTGCATGGTCCATTTCATTTATAACTTCGTTATTGGCCATGGCTTGGTTTCTCAGGTTTCTCTGCGCTTGAAATAAAGTACGCTCGGGTTCGGGGCTCGGACTGATTGGTGGAGAGCCTCGAGTTCGAGTATTTGGCATGCACAGAAGATAACTTGTGGTTTGCGGAAGCTGCAAATTAGTTAGTAAATAAAATAAGAAAGACAGAAATATTGGTTAGGCTGATAAACGTTAGGAGTTAGTATACAGAAATTATAAGTTAGTATACTGGGGAAATGAAATGTTAAGGACAATGGAAATGTTAAGGACAATGGAACGAAAAGTTAAGGACAATGGAACGAAATGACAAAAATTTAAAGTTAGTAGTTAAGACAATGGAACGAAATGACAATGGAACGAAAGACAATGGAACAATTATTAAGATGTTAGAAATTAGTTGTCCAAAGTCCGAAGTCAAATGTCCAAGTCAGGTCCGAAGTCCGATGTCCAATTCAGATGTCCAAGATTAACAATTTAAGTATTAACAGATTATTACTATATAGCGAGTGAACTACCAGAAACTAGGGAAATTGATGGAATCAATCTCCCCGGCAACGGCGCCAAAAACTTGTTGGGATAAAACTACACTGTAATTAATATAGAATTATAACAAACTATTAGGCAAGTGTACCTATTCGTAGTAGTAAAACAAGTGTCGTATCCACAAGGAGATTGTTTAATTATCCTAGTTTAGGTAGTTACTAAAACTGTAAAAGGGGTTTAGCCGGAGGCAAGCTTGATTTGTTGTTGGATTATTAAAGAAATAATAAAAACAGTAAAAACGGTTGTGGATTAAGTGGATGGAAACTGTGCTAAGGAAGGTGAAATCGCCCGGTTATAACTCAGATAATAAATATAATCCTAGTTTGCTCTTATTTGTCTGTTAAGAATTTTATCTTGTGACCTTTCTAAATCATAGATAAGGACAGCTCTTAATTAATTCATTAAACTTCTTACAATCAGAAAAAGTCTAAAATCATTAATTAGCTTTAAGTGAGAATTCTTTTTATAACAGCGATGGATTTTATCTGCTAATCAAGGAGAATAAAATCTAACGTTTGTCTCTCTTTGTGGTCTATTCTCTAATTTTACAAAATCATTGAAATTAGAGAAACCGTAAATGAGTAAAAATGATCAGTTCTTAAACATTTAATAATAGAGAGAGACAAAACAAATATTTATAAGCAAACTCGGTATTATAGATACGCTGAGTTATTTTGGGTTAAACACCCATCCTAAGCACAATTATGAGATTACTCAGACATTGACAGAAATAAAAACAGAGTAGAGACTGAAATATTCATTACTCAGGAACTGCCTGCGAAATACGGGTCTGCACTCGCCTGCCTCTTTTCTCTCTTTGTAATTTACTGCTTCTGTTTGAGTACGTACGTGAATGAGGTGAAATGGTAAAAATAAATAAAAGATGGAGAAGTGTGGTGATACGGGAGGAATTAAATGGAAGAGAATGGAGTGTGGTGTTTATTTGATTTCTTCAGACTGTGGTCGTACGTGGTGTTTTGTTGCAGTATTGGTGTTGGTTTATATAGAGAATTGAGATAGGCATCCGTACGTAAAATTGATTGAGCATTCATTGCTATCTTCATTTATTGCAGAGGGGACAGACAGCTGCACGCGAGATTCATGGTAGGCGGTGCTGGAGTAGATAGATAAGGCCAGTTGCAGACGACGGCGCGAGAAGAAACTAGTCGCGGTTGATTTTTTAGCCTTAACCGCCTCTAAAAGAGGCGGTTCCCTTGTGCTGACCGCCCCCATTTTGGGCGGTTCTGTTGTGTCTTGACCGCCTGTTATTTCGGTGCCTGTCTTGACCGCCTTATTTAGGCGGTAGCCTAAGTCTTGACCGCCTATTATTTAGGCGGTAGCCTATATCTTGACCGCCTATATTTAGGCGGTAGCCTAATGTCTGACCGCCTATATTTGAGGCGGTAGCCTTAGAGTAACCGCCCAATACGGGGCGGTTGCCTCTGTTTGTGTCCGTGCAATATTATATATATACATATATATAACAATCTTCAACCGGCTCTACATTCTTCGTTATAAGTCCGTTTTCTGAGCCATTTGCGTCTATGTGTTCGTCTCTTCATGTACTTTCTTCCTAGCTTGGCTTTTCCTCATGTTAAAACCAATAAATTGTGAGATAATCAATAAAACATAAACCAGAGGAAAACCAAAAGATAAGTGAGAAATGAGCAGAAAAGTGCTGATATAATATATGAATACACCTATAAAACATGCTCATTTAGACACTTATCATCTTGCCGTTTGAATTGTGAAAAACTGCCTCGTCCGGGAAAAATTCATTGATAGGTCTCTCGTCCTCTGGTCCCTCCATTCTTGATAAGTGGTCAGCCACGACATTCTGGATACCTCTCTTATCCCTTATTTTGATGTCGAATTCTTGTAGGAGAAGTATCCATCTTATCAACCTTGCTTTTGCATCTGCTTTGGCAAATAAATACTTGAGAGCAGAATGATCAGTATGAATAATGACCTTACTACCCAATAAATATGAACGGAATTTATCCAAAGCGAAGACGACTGCCAGTAATTCTTTTTCGGTGGTGTGCATAATTTTTCTGAGCATCATTTAAATGCGGCTTGCATAATAAATTACTCTCAGAACCTTATCCACTTTCTGGCACAAAACAGCACCCACCGCATAATCACTGGCATCACACATAATTTCAAAAGGTTGTGACCAGTCGGGTGATACAACAATAGGAGCAGAGACGAGTTTTTCTTTCAACAAATTAAAAGCTGCTAAACATTCATCAGAAAAATGAAATTTAGCATCTTTTGTCAGTAAGTGCAGAGAGGCTTAGAAAATCTTGGAAAAGTTCTTAATGAATCGTCTGTAAAAAACTTGCATGTCCAAGAAAACTTCGAATACCTCTAACAGTAGTAGGAGGGGGAAGTTTTTTATTACCTCAATTTTAGCACGGTCCACCTCAATACCTTTGGAAGAAACGTATGTCCTAGCACGATCCCTTCACGAACCATGAAGTGACATTTTTCCCAGTTCAGGACTAGATTTGTGTCTTCACACCTGGCCAAAAAAGATCAAGATTCTCCAGGCAAGTGTCAAATGTCGAACCAAAGACAGAGAAGTCATCCATAAAGACTTCTATACATTTTTCAATGTAATCAGAGAAAATAGCCATCATGCACCGTTGAAAAGTAGCTGGTGCATTACATAATCCAAACGGCATTCTTTTATAAGCGTATGTTCCATAAGGACAGTAAAAGTAGTTTTATCCTGATCTTCTGGAGCAATTGGGATCTGAAAGTATCCTGAATAGCCATGTAGAAAATAATAATAGTCCTGACCTGCTAACCTTTCCAGCATTTGGTCAATAAAAGGTAAGGGAAAGTGATCCTTACGTGTGGCGGTATTCAATTTCCTGTAGTCTATACAGACTCTCCAACCGGTAGTGGTGCGTTGAGGAATCAACTCACCTTTCTCGTTGGGAACTACAGTTATTCCGCCCTTCTTGGGTACCACTTGCACTGGGCTTACCCATTTGCTATCTGAAATTGGATAGATAATGCCAGCGTCAAGTAGCTTTATTACCTCTTTCTTGACCACCTCTTTAAGAACGGGGTTGAGACGCCTCTGTGGTTGTGCTAAAGCCCTGAAATCATCTTCCATGTAAATTCGATGAGAGCACAGAGATGGGCTTATTCCTTTAATATCCGCTATTGACCAACCGATAGCGGTTTTATGACGGCTAGCACCCCTAAAAGTTCCTCCTCCTGCACATCTGTCAATTTAGAAGAAATAATAACTGGTAGATCAGATGGCTTTTTTAGAAAGGCGTATTTTAAATGAGGAGGAAGAGGTTTCATTTCGACTGTAGGTGCTTTTTCGATGGGTGGCTTGGGTCTATCTGCGTTTCTTTCTACTGGCTCAAATATTTAGTGGTAAGAACGGAAATATGGCTTATGTTTGTTTAACTCTTCAGCCATGAGAGCAATGTCGGGATTTTCGTCTTCAGCTTCGCAAGATGCCATAAGACATCTTTCCAGAATTGTTTCTTCATCTTTGCTGAGGAACGTCTCCTGTACTAAAGAGTCAATAGTGTCAATAGAAAAATAGTTTTGTGTATCAGAAGGATACTTCATGTTCCTGGTCATGTCAAAAACTACCTGCTCGTCATGAAGTCTTAAAATTATTTACCTCCTTCAACATCAATTAAAGTTCTTGCAGTTTTCATAAAAGGTCTACCTAAGATTAGTGGGACATCTTTATCTTCCTCAATGTCTATAACAATGAAATCAGCAGGGAAAATAAACTTGCCAATAGAAACCACTAAATCTTCAATTTTTCCTTCGGGGTGAATTATGGAACGATCAGCTAGTTGGAGCTGAACAGGAGTAGGAGAGCATTGACCTATGCCCATTTCTTGAATATAGATAAAGGCATTAAGTTAATACTTGCGCCTAAATCGCATAACCCGTTACCACAATTTATGTCTTCAATTGCACAAGGAATGATAGGGAGCCCTGGATCTCCCAACTTCGGTGGTAGCTTCTTTAAGAGTACTGCAGAAACTCTTTCGGTTAGTTTCACCGTTGTCATTTTCCTGTAAAGATCGCCTGTTAGACAAGATATCTTTCATAAATTTTGCATAAATGGGCATTTGTGTTAAGGCATCAGAAAAAGGAATATAATAGTTAATTTCTTAAAAATGTTAAGAAATTTTCCAAATTGGTCGTCCAAATTCTTTTTCTTTAATCTGTCAGGAAATGGGATTGGAATATCATATGAAACCTTTGACGGTTTAACAGTAAGGAATTCAGGAGACTTCTTCTCCTTGAATTTGTTACATCTTCTTTGTCAAATTTTTGTTGATCAGATTTCTCCTCAGTTTCAGGGGCATCAGATACCAGCTCTCTCCCGCTCCTTAGGGTTATTGATTTTGCATGCTCCCTGGGATTTGGATCCGTTTGGCTCGGGAGTGACCCTGCTGGTCTTTGAGCCAACTATTGGGAAATCTGACCTATCTGTCTTTCCAAATTCGTGGTTATGGTAGCCTGATCAGCAACTTTGGCTTCTATCTCAGAAAATTTTAAATTATTGCCTGACCTTGTTTCAGAATCTGATTCATCATGCCTTTTAATTCGCCTATGTCTCCTTGTGAGTTGGTTGGCTGTTCCTGTTGTCGGTTGTACTGCGGTTGTCGGTTTTGGTTAAAACCTTGGTTACTCGTCTGGTTGAATCCTTGGTTGCTCGTCTGTGGGTCATAATTCCTCCATGGTTGTTGATTGCTCCTCCAATTATTTTGGTTGTATGAGTTTTGATAAGGAACCCCTGGTCTGTTGTTAATCAGACTTACCTCCTCAAGGGTCCTGTTGCAACCGAACCATCGCAGTTTGGGGTTTCATGAGCTCCTCCACAGTTTTCGCAACAGGGAGTCATAAATGGAGAAGCGGCCACTGCCTTCACAGCTTTTGTTGTGGTTGACTAAGAGTTAGTTTCTCCACAACTTTTGTGAGTGCAGCTAGTTGAGCAGACACATGATCCTGCGGGGAATACTGTAGATACCGGTTTCTTTCTTTCTGCACCTCTCCCCTTATTTTTACACCATTGTCTGGTGCTGGCGGTCATCTGGTCTAGTAGATCAACTGCTTTCTCCGGTCATTTTCATAAAATTTCCTCCAGATGAGGAACTTAGCAACAATTTGTTGAGAATCATTCAAGCCTCTAAAGAATGATAAAACAAGCTCCTGGCTACTCATACCGTTATGTGGACATAATATCTGTAATTCTTTGAATCTATCCCACGAATCATAGAGAGATTCACCTGGTTCTTGACAGAAGTTTGTGATCTCAGCAATTTTCTCTCTTGTTTTAGACGGGGGATAGTATTTCGCCAGAAATTTGTTTGCTAACTCAGCCCAACTGTGGATACTGCTGGGTTGTAAACTTCTCAACCACCTGGAGGCGCCATCTTTCAATGAATAGGGCAACAATTGCAGACGAATGCGTTCGTTCAGACTTCCTGTTTTGTTAAAAGTGTTACAAAAATCAAGAAATGCAGATATATGGTGTGGAGCATCATCTGAATCTAGCCCACTGTATTGGCCCTGGTGGTAGAGTGTAGTAATGAAACTGGTTTTGAATTGCCAGGCATCTAGTTCAGCCTGAGTGACCTGAGGAAGGACAATAGCAGAAGGCCTTCCTTCAACTGAAGGTTGCTGGTATTGGCAGAGAGTTTGTCGATTTGTCATCTCTACACGTTGTTGTCGTCTCTCTCTGTGAAGAAATCTTTCAATCTCAGGTTCAAAATCGTTTTGAGGACTACCTGCAGATCGAGTACGACGCATATATAGAAACAACTAAAGTGTTAATGTTAGGAGTTAGTATACTGGAAATTTGAAGTTAGTAGTTAAGGACAGAAATTTAAAGGACAATGGAATTGAAATGTTAAGGACAATGGAAATGAAATGTTAAGGACAAAAATTATAAGTTAGTAGTTAGAGACAATGGAAAGAAATGACAGAAAATTTGAAATGACAATGGAAAGAAATGACAGAAAATTAAATGACAAAAAAAAGAGTTAGTAATTAGATGTTAGTATTAGATGTCCGAAGTCCGATGTCCTTAGTTAGATGTCCGATGTCCGATAGTCCGATAGTCCAATAGAAAACTTAATAAGATTAAAAAACTGTCAGTTAACCGTGCCGGAGGTCCCCGGCAACGGCGCCAAAAACTTGTTGGAGAAATATGCGACTACTTCTTCAACCTAGGCAGTGTACTAATCGTTTTGCGGGATAGTGGATTTGTGGGGTGTCGAACTCTTGGGGACCTTGCTGTGGTTTAACTGATAGTGCAATTAATTGAGAATTCTAATTTGACTACTGAACAGAAACTTATCATTTTTTTTGAGAAAAATTGTGGTTTAGAACTTAGTGTAAGCAAAACAGTAAAAAGAGCAATTAATTAAAACAGATTAATATTAGCAGTTATGAAACTCTTTTGTTTTTAAAGAAGCATCCCGGGTTGTCCGCTCACCTATTTTACTCAATTATATTATTGTAGACTTCCCCCTTTAGCAATAACTCAAGAATTTTAATTAGTTTATTGACCGTTCCCTGTCTAATAAACCCTGATTAATTTAAACAACAAGCGCAATTCCTTGTTCAAGTCATTAATAAATTAATCGCATTATTAATAATTCCTATTGGAGACAGGTTAACCTATAGGTGAAAACTCACTTCTAGTCGTTGACCTGTTTTGACTTCTCTTGTCTAGAATCTTGTCTCACCACTGCATTTTGACAAGAAACTACAAATATCACTTTAATAAATGGCCTAAATATTAAAGCGTAATAAGGAGGAGAATCAAAATATTGCTTGAACAGATTATATTAGAAAGTCTAGTAACACAGTTTAGTAAAATAAGCTTACTTCTCAACCCGGGAGCTAAGGTTTTTACTCAGACATAATTATACAAACAGAGGTCGTAAATACGACAGCCATTAAAATAGATTACAGTTGAAGAGAAAGAAAGAGCACTCTGCATTCGTACGTACACTGAATTTTGTGGAAGAAGTGTGATTTTGGGAAAGAACATGAGTATTTTAGAGAGTAAGCTTGGGGCAATTGTGCGTAGGTTTTTATGATGAAGTAGTAGTGTTTATATAGAGGAGAGGAAGAAGAACGTTCGAGGCAAACTGGAGGTAGATTGATTGCAGATTGAGTGGGCATTGATTGCAGATTGAGTGGGCATTGATTGCAGACAGACGCGTGAGGATTTTACGGTAGGCGCCTGATATGCTGAAGGTAGTAGATAGATAACGTCGGAAGAATTGGAGAAGACGGTCGGATCCACTAGCATTTATTTCATGTCCGCCCCTTTACTGAGCGGTCGCAGACACTCTTGTCTGCCTCCTTGTAGGCGGTCGTCTCTTGCTCTTGTCCCCTCCTTGTAGGCGGTCGTCTCTTGCTCTTGTCCGCCTCCTTATAGGCGGTCGTCTCTTGCTCTTGTCCGCCTCCTTGTAGGCGGTCGTCTCTTGCTCTTGTCCGCCTCCTTGTATAATCAGGCGGTTTTGAGCGGACAGCAGTCTCACTCAATTACACACGCATTGAAATAACTTATTATAACAAAATTGGAGCAGCATTAATATATGATGATGGCGTAAATCTCATGTGCTGTTCGTGTATATATATATATATATAATATATACCGGTGTATTGTAATTTTTCTGCATTAGACACATAAAATGTATCAGTTCACATCAAAACATAAATTCATGAAAAAAAACATATGATAAGTGGGAAATATGACATTAATTATTATGAAAATAGAAAGAATTAAAGTCCTTAAAATATATGTATTTCACACTTATCTACTGCGGAAGAACGATAAGCCATATGGTTTTCCCCACCAGCGGAGCGAAGCGAAGCGAAGCGAAGCAAAGCGAAGCAAGGCCCTCTCCGGTAGACTGGAAGTAACTATTTGGTAAAGGGAATAAATTATAGGGAAACCTTGTATATTGGAGAATATTCTAGAATAGTGTAGGCCCACAGAAACGGTTATACTCTATTGGGGGGCCTATAAATAAGAGTCATAAGCTATGTAAGAAGGCACGCTTTGATCAATACATCGTTAGGCATTCTCGTTGCAACTTTTATCCGAATACGAGTTCCACTCAATCTCATTTGGCGCCGTCTGTGGGAAACGAATGTCAAAAGACAACCACGATCTAATCCACAAAGTCACGTTTCTTGTCTCTCGTTCGACCATGGCACCACGATCAAGCAAAGGGAAGGGGAAGATGGCTGCAATTGGGGAAAACTCGTTCTCAAAGGAATACCTCACCGATCTGATGAGGAGTTTTGCGCAAGAAGTTAATGAGAGGATCGCTGAAAGCAACGAACGATTCCAACAAGAGCTGACGGATAGAGATCTAGAGCATCAGAAGAAAATCGACGAAATGGCGAGCGTAATTGAGAGTCTGAAGGCGAAGAACGGATCAAAGAGTGAAGAAATCCGGAAAGAGAAGTCACTGCCAAAAGATGCAGAGGAGGACCTCATCAACATGTCGCTATATCCCTTCACCGAAAATATTCGGAAGGCGAAGCTCCCATCGTTCTTCGTCGCCCCGACAATAGAGAAGTACGATGGAACCGGGGACCCCGCTCAACATATCAAGAAGTTCATCTTCGCGATGAACACTCAAGGGATCAACTCCCAGGCACTCTGCAATTTATTTCCGGGAACACTTGCTAAAAGAGCTCTAAATTGGATTTCCTCTCGGAAACCACAATCCATCTCAAGCTTCAAACAGCTTACAGAGGAATTTCAACTTTACTTTGCAGCGAGTAAAAAGATCCAGAAAGATACGATTGAATTAATGGACATTAGGCAGAGGAGGGGAGAAACGGTGAAAGAGTACAGCGAACGTTTCCATAAACAAGTAGCTGAGGTAGACGATGTGGATGAAAAAATACTGGTAAAAGCTTTTGGAAATGGATTGGTGAATCCAAGATTGGCAGGGAAAATTGCTACCAAAGCACCACAAACTCACAGGGAGCTAGTAGAAATGCTGCACGATTTCTTGAAATCGGAAATTACGGAAAATAAGGCAAAAGAATTGGCCAATAGTTTTAAACTGGCAAATGAGAAGAAGCAAGGAGGAGCGTTGTCTGTTGGCGCGAGTTATTGGGAGACGTCTGCTTCGAAACCTTGGGGAGCAAGATACAAGCCGTATGGGAAGGATCCGATCGCAACTTCCTATACTGGAGGCAAGCCAACATATGGGGCAAAAGTTATTACTATCGCTCCAGGGAGGTATGCAGCCGCGGTAAGGGAAGGCTATCTTCCGCCCCCTAAGAAACCTGCCTCAGGAGAAAACACATTGGCGTATTGTGAATTCCACGGGCACTACAACCACAGGATGCCCAATTGTGTGACATTGTCAAGAGAACTGAACAAGATTGATGAGCCAAAAAAGAAACAAGAAAAGTAGAGACAGGAAGCTTCCAAACAGCTAAAGAATAATAGCGACCACCAGAACCGATCTCGTTACGGGCATAGCAGAGGAGGCATGAAGGACGAGGATCACCCCGAGTTAGACCATAGCAAATCTTTTGATTTTGGGGTCATAACTGGTTTGTTCTCAGAAAAAGGGCCATTCACGGCAAAAGAAAAGAAAAGACACGTACACGAAGTCCATGAGAAGCTACCAGAGAAGAAGATTCAGAAGAGGGAACCCTTACCGCCTATCTACTTCACGGAGGAAGACGAGGTGGGAGTTTACTACCCCCATAACGATCCTCTCATCATTCGGGCTCAAGTCAATGATAGGATGGTAGGAAACATCCTTGTCGACAGCGGAGCAGGAGCAAATGTGATCTCCCTAGCGGCGTTCCAGAAACTGGAAATCCTGGACGAAAAGATCAAACCATTCACTGCTACTTTCGGAGGGTTCATCGGAGGAATCACGGCTCAGGCCAACGGAAGTATTGATGTCACAATGACGTTAGGCCAAAAGGATGACCGGAGAACGGAAAAAATAACTTTGTACATCATGCGAGACCTGTCCGGGTACAACATCTACTTGGGACGACCCGGAATCAACACTTTCGGAGCTGTTTGTAGCACCTATTATCTCAAGCTCAAATACTTAACAAGGGCCGGAAGGTTGGTGTCCATCTCTGGGAGTCAGAAAACAGCAAGAGTGTGCTAAGTACGAATCACCGAGGACTTTCCGGAAGAGGACGTACTCAAAGAGGGAGAGGCCAGAGCCCGGATGCCCGGAGAAACCTCAGGGAAGGTAGTGGTACCGGCGGAACAACCGAAAGAGGTACCCCTAAACCGAATTCTTCTAAATTTTTCAAATTGGAAATGCTTTTCACCATGATGAGCAGATTCGCTTAATGAGATTTTTGGAAAAAAGAAGAGAGACGTTCGCTTGGAGCCCAAAGGACATGCCCGGAGTGGACGCCAGCGTTATCCAACATAGTCTGAACGTCAATCCAAAGTTTCCTGCCATCCGACAGAGGAAGAGGATTGTAGAAAGAGAAAGGGACGAAGCTGCCCGGGGCGGAGGTCGAGTTGCTGGAAGCCAGTTTTTTAGAAAGTTTTTTATCCAAATGGCTATCAAATGTTTTTGGTTAAAAAGGCAAACGGAAAATGGAGGATGTGTGTGGATTTCACAGATTTGAATAAAGCCTGTCCGAAAGATTTCTATCCTTTACCATCCATAGATAAACTTTTAGCGGCAACAGTGCAGAGTAGTGTGATGAGCTTTTTGATGCGTTCTCCGGGTATAACCAAATAATGATGAACAAAAATGACCAGGAGAAAACATCCTTTGTCACCCTCGACTGGTATTTTTTGCTACAAGGTCATGTCATTTGGATTAAAAATGCGGGGCAACTTTTCAACGAATGATTGACGAAGTATTCCGGGAACAGTTATCCCGAAATGTGGAAGCATATGTGGATGATATAGTAGTAAGGAGTATTCTATAGCCCAGCACATGGAAGACCTTGAGGAACCTTCCACCCTGGATAAATACCAGATCACCTGAATCCTGAAAAATGCATCTTCGGGGTCACTCAGGGAAAGTTATTGGGATTTATAGTCGGGTAGAGAGGAATCGAGGTTGATCTGGAAAAAACTCAAGCGGTTCTCAACCTTCCGCAGCCAAGAAACATCAAAGATGTGCAAGCCCTTGAATGAAAGGCTCACTGCTCTAAGTAGATTTTGCTCCTAGCTTCAAGAAAAAACTATCCCATTTTTTAATGTCCTCCGAAAAATAAAAGTTCCAGTGGGATACAGAGTGTATAGACGCTTTCGAATGAATCAAGAAAATGCTTCAAGAGCTTCCAAGCTTGGCGTTCCGTCACCAGGCCAGAATTTATTCTTATATTTGTCAGTTTCAGAATGGGCGGTGGCAGCGGTCCTAGTCATGAAGGAGAAAAAGAAGGAAATCCCTGTCTATTTTACCGGAAAGACCTTAACCGCCACGGAGACAAGGTACTCTAATATCGAGAAAGTTTTGTTTGCTCTGTGATCGCATCCAGGAAACGGACCCCATGTCCGAGACCACGGACCCCAGTTAACCTATGTGAACATAAAAGCCGAATTAAACAGAAAACACAATTTTGAAAGGTCCGGGGCCACGAACCGGATGTCCGTGGGCCCGGACATTATTTTAGAAAACCTAAAGTTTGAAAATTTTGAAATACCGCCACCGTCCGGGGGCGTCCGGGCTTACGACAAGGCGTCCGGGACCCCGGACACAGCGTCCGTGGGTGCGGACCGCCCTCGATGGCGGCGTTTGGGAGGTTCCGATGGTGTTTTGAGCTCAAATTTTATGGGTGTGTTGCCTGAAAGATTTACAACACGTTAGTGCTTAAAAGTTTTCAATTTGAAATCAAATTTAATGCGAAACTTAACAAACAAGTAATTGGGCAGAAGCTTAAACAAACAGCAACTCAGAAGCCACGAGAGGTTAGTTTGAACCCAAATTTCGATATAAGACTGATAGAGTCGTAGGGAGTTAGGAAAGTGAGATTCCTACCCGTTTTACCTTCGGATTTACAATGATTCTTCACGTCGGGGTTCGTCGAGTGCTCCGTTGATGGCAGACCCGAAAGGTTTTTGAACCAAGCATCTGGTTGTTTGTTGTTCTTGCTGTTCTTCACGTTTTGGTGCTGTTTTGGTGAAGGTTTGATGATGGATGATGTTGTGGGAGTTGAAAAAGGTGTTTTAGTGTTGATTTTGTGAGATTTCGATGAAATTTCGGGGCTTGGATGTGTAAAAACGTGGAGAGGCTGTGACGGCTGAGTTTCTTGAGGTGTTAGGGTTCTTGAGGTTCTCCTTTGATCATGGGATAAGGTTCCTTATATAGGCTTCCTTAAAGATAGAAAAATCCGGTAAAAACTGAGATTTACCGACGTTTTAGCTCAAGGGCTTCCAAAAATAATTTGATTATGAAATTTTACACATGGGTAAAGGATGATATTTCTGAATTTTCTAAAGTGGAATCGAATTTTTTGGATATTGGAATATTTTTAAATTCAATTTCCCGTCAGATTGAATCGGAAATTGCTAGAAAATTATTGGAAATTCGAAAAATCAAAATTCCGATGCCGTTATACTTCAAATTTCATCCTCTGTCATGGGTTAAAATTTCAAAGCATTTTGAATTGATTTGACCCTTATTTGGAGGAGAGAGAAAGCCTATAGGGGGCTTAGGAGCCTTAAAAAATTACGAAAGTGCCCCTGGAGATGACTAAGCTGTCCCTAGTACTCTGAAATGTGCTGATCGAACCGGGAACCCTCGCTACTAGCCTATTAGTAGAGACTCTCTTCCGGAGGGCTTGAAATTTTGGGTATAACAGATTGCCCCCCGTCAACTAGACTTTGTAATGGAAATGAAAAGGCTAGTTGATGCTTGAGTGATACCCCAAAATTTTGGATCTTAAAAGACCCCACGTGCAATTGAAATTCGTCGAGTTGTGTCGAGCTATTCTAAGGCACTGACTACCTATGAGTAAAGTGGAAGGGTGTCGAGCGGTTCTAAGGCACTGACTACCTATGAGTAAAGTGGAAGGGTGTCGAGCGGTTCTAAGGTGTCGACCACCTAAAGGTAATAATGAAGTAATGTCAGACTATTCTAAGACGCCGACTACCTATAAGGATGATATGATATCAAGCTATTCTAAGGTGTTGACTACCTATAATGAATGAGATGATGTCAAGCTATTCTAAGGTGCTGGCTACCTATAATGAATGAAGTGATGTCAAGCTGTTCTGAGGCGTTGACTATCTATCAGTGATTGAAAATTGGTGTTGGGTCGAGCTCTTCTATTCGGGTGAGTTCTGCTGCTCTGGTGAGTTCTGCTGCTCTGGTGAATCTGAATCTTTGGCTGAGAATCTACATCTCTGAAGAGTCTGTATCTTCAGCTGAGAATCTGTATCCCTGAAGAATCTGTACTTTCGGCTGAGAATCTGTATCCCTGAAGAATCTGTACCTTTGGCTGAGAATCTGTATCCCTGAAGAATATGTACCTTCGGCTGAGAATCTGTATCCCTGAAGAATCTATACCTTCGGACGAGAATTTGTATCCCTGAAGAATCTGTACCTTCGGCTGAGAATCTGTATCCCTGAATTGTGACGAGGAGTCTCATACGAGTAGATGCAATGGTCATGATGAAAGTTGATTATGAAAGTGCCAAACGTGGAAACGAGGATGTGCATGTCAAAATACGATCAAAGTGTATGTAGGAAATTTGTCCAAAACAAGAAATTGTTGAAAGAGGTGCCAAACGTGGCAGTGTTTGAAGAATATTCTGTTTAATGAAAAGGAAAGCGAAATTATCATTTCTTGACTATAGACTTCGGACTTGTAATTTATCTCCTATGAGATGAACATGCCACCGGTGGGGTATGGTGTATGATGTGAAGGTAAGGGCTTATGTGGGCCTGTGGTGTTTGATGTGCATGTAAGGGCTTATGTGGGCCTGTGTAGTGGTGGTGTGGAGGTAAGGGCTTATGTGTTCCTGTGTAGTGGTGGTGTGGAGGTAAGGGCTTATGTGGGCCTGTGGTGGAATGGTGGTGGTGATGTTTGAGCTCTAGATTCCAATTGGTGTTGTCATAGCAATTGTTGGAACCAACAATTGCCCCTAGTAATTTTCCCTTAAGACAATCTGAGCTAGAGTTCATGGCAATCGATCGGAACGATCGATTGCCCCCAGTACTTTCTTTTATTAAACGTGCGAACGAATCTCGTCCTCACAGGGTCAAGGCTTATGTTTTTATGTGGTGCTTCCTAACCTATGATAAGCCGCAAACTTATCATATTTTAGGTGTTAGATTTAGTATTATATTTATCTAAATTAGGTTATATATAAGTTATTTGTGCTATATTAGGTATTAAAGTGTTTTATTAGTTCAGTCTTATGTTTTTTATGTTTTACTGTGCAAGGGATGATTTTCTAGCCAAAAGTTCATTGCTGCCGACTCCCTGCCGATAACTTCTGCACGGCACGAGATTAGATCAGGAAAGAGGCTATGCCGGACACAATGCCGGGTAGATTCCATCCGGCATAAGTAAAGAGTCGCCACGGTTGACCAAGCGATAGCAGTTATTGACCGTTGGTGATTAGGCTGTTGCCGGGTATGATGCCGGGTATATCCTACCCGGCATATGCACTGTTTCGCGCGGATTTTTGCGGTTTCGACCGTTGAGCAGTTGACACGTTTTCCACATGTGCCGGCTACTCTTCATCCGGCACGACGCCCGGCAACAGACACAATTGAGCCCTATAAATAGGACGAGAGTCTACATCATTGAACACACTTCAACATACCAAATCCACTCCATTCACTTCTATATTTCCGCCTCACTCCATTGTTGGTGTCCAAAAAGTCTACGGATCCATCCACGCAAGAGAAGAAGAAGACCTTGTCGGGTTAAGGCTATTGACATCTCCTTCTCCCTCTTTGTATTCTCTTCTTGTAGTTGTGTGGATGGTGATGTAGAATTCTTTGTCTTCTCTGGTTAGAAATGGTTCTCTTTGTAAACATACTATGTTCACTCAATAAAAGATATAAGTTCAACTTGGAATTTTATGTTTATTGCAAATTAGGAATGAAGTTGTTTCTTCTTCCAAGTACTTCAATTCTGACCTTGGTAAGGCAGAAAGGTAGAGGAATTCCAAGTGGTCTTTCTATTTGTCTTTTATAACTTAAAGGATGAAATTTAAGGCTTAGAATTCTCCCCTTTTCGGTTCGTTGATTACCTAGATATTGTTAGTTTTCGATACTGATTTGGGAGTGCTTATTTCGGCTTCAAACTGAAAGAGTAAATTGACATTTTGGTAAGGCCGGATGGCATGCCGAGTGCAAGATGTCCGGCACATTCAAGATTCTTGTCTTTGCCGGGTGCATTTTGTCCGGCATAGTATCCGGCATTACCAAAAGTTGGTTAGTTCAGAATTTATTCTTTTCCCTTGGTGTTCAATTGTCTTTTTATGACGTTGCCATTTCGAATCTGGGGTAGAATCATTATAAATACTATTTTAGATTAGGTTTTAGATAGTTTTTCTTAATTTGTACTTACACTTACTTTCCCCCTTGTTATAGAATAGGCTTTTGCCCGGATTAGGACTAGTTTTCTATAAGTCCCTTGGGTACGATTCCCCTAGTCGTAATATATTTACACTATACTCCGACCGGGTTTTTATTTGCTACCCGTAGTAGAGTTGTAGGTTTAGTTTATTATTTTATTCTTTTTATATATAGTTTTATCCTACAAATTTTCAGTTAGCAAATTGGCGCCGTTGCCGGGGACTTAGAATCAGTCCAAGTCCTAAATTCGGTAAAACGCCCTATTCTTTATTCCCTATTCTTTATTCTTTGATTCTTTGATTCCTTGATTCTTTAATTTATTTTCGCACTTAGTTTCGCAGATTTGAATGTGCCGTGCGAAGTGCCGGGAATCTGTCACCCGGCAAACCCGGAGGAAGTCCGATGCCGGACAGGATTGGCCCGGCATCATGTCCGGCATGTTCAAATTGTTTTCAAAATTTCATACGCTGTTGGGTTTTACAAATTTAAATGCATTATTGTCTACCCCTTCCGTTATTTCTCTATTATATTAGTTCCTATACTATAATTCTTTATTTTGAATTTCGAGTTTGCATGTGCCGTGTATTGTGCCGGGTGTTCTTCACCCGGCATTTCGGAGGAAGTCCTATGCCGGACGGGGTTGATCCGGCATGTCACCCGGCATGCGCAAATTCTCTCAATATTATTGTCGTAAATAGGAGGGACAGTTAGGAATGATCTCCTCTTGCATCTATATTGATTATCTTTTGCACTTAATGTCTTTAATTAAGTTAATTTTTCGATTTTTGTTCACGCCGGGCAACATGCCGGGTTGTATAAACCCGGCAATAGTGGAGGAAGTCCACTGCCGGGTAAGGGTCACCCGGCACTATGTCCGGCAGAACCAAAACTTTATTTTTCCTTGTATTTTCGTAAGTCTAAGTATATCTAAATATTATTTCTTTTATTTTTACGAAATATTATAACGTTTTCTCTTGCTCCTCCTGAAGTTATCCAAGTGAATGCTTATTTGGTCAACGAGTACTCCTGACAATTTAGCCAACCTTGATCCGGAGATCGAGAGAACCCTACTTCATACTTTAAGGCAACAAAGAATTCTACAAGAAGCAGATCCTACACCAATGGCAGCACCTACCGTCCGTAACATAAACCGGCCTTCTAACCAAGGCCAGAAACCAGCAATCGACCTTCCTCTCCTTCCTCAAAACGAATGCGATGAATGACAAAAACTTAAGCCATATCATCAAATTAGATGCATAAAGGAGTTGGGTCTTTTTGACGGTACAAATCCGGACGATGCTTTGCTCCACGTCACTAAATTTCTACAGCACACAAACAGCCTAACCTCCATAAATAATATCCTCCAATACGCCAGACTTGCTCTCTTCCCCCATAGCCTTACAGGGAACGCCAGCAAGTGGTACCACAGTCTAACCCCCAGTACCATCACCACATGGGAGGACATGGCAACCAAATTTTATGACAAATCCATGCCCCCTAGTCGCACCCTGGAGATGATCGCCGACATTTACAACTTCAGACAACCTAGCTCGGAGAACATCTGTGAGACTTGGGACAGATTCAAAGGGTTGCTTCGCACATGTCCACACCACGGCCTCACCAAGGAACAACTATCTCAGTTGTTTTACAAAGGATTGGTCAATCAAAGCAAGACGATGATCTTATCCTCCCTTGGTGCAGACATATTAAAGAAGCCTAGAGATCAATTCCTTAGTGGGGTTGAATCTCTTTGCGAAGAGATTAGGGAATGGGCCACCGGTGGAACAAGGGGCAGTACCGCTGGTCTATATCAGGTGGATGAGGGCGACTCCAAATTCGACAAATTGATGCAAAGTCATGAGCAATTATTGGAGAGTAATGCCCAGACATCAACGAAGGTTAGTGCTCTACAGAAAGTGGTGGAGCAAATAGCAATGAACAAACTTCCTCAACAAGCGAACGTGGTTAGTGCACGACCGCACGCTCCGAGCCCTGATATGCCAGACTTTCAGAATGTTGAGGAAGTCAACTATGTGAGTAACCAAGGGTATCGGCAGCCATGGCAACAGGGGCACCAACCCCCTCAACACTTCCAGAGTCAAGCCGGCTACCAGGGAGGTCCAAGGCAATTCAGACCATCCCACCCTGCATCATCATCAGAGGCTGAAATGGCTGAACTTCGTGACATGATGTCAGCCCTGATGAACAAGACCCAGGATACTCACAACGAGATCTCGACCATTCGCAAGGAGCACAAATCGTTGCAGTTGCAACTACAGCAACTTCTGACACAACCGCGACAACAAGGTCAGCTCCCATCCCAAATGCAAACCAATCCACGGGAGCATGCGAATTCGGTCACCATTCTACCTAGGATCTCAGATAATGCCAAATAGCCTAAAAGGCTAAGTGTAGGGCGGTTCCTCCTCACGCCTTCACTATCAAACAGGGGAGCCCTTCGTATCATTTAATTTTTCTCTTTTAATTTTATGTTATTGTTTTTACATTGCTTTCATTATAGTAGTTTCAAGTTTCTTAAAAAAAAAAAAAGAGTTTTACTTATTCGTTTCTTTCGAACACTGGGGACAGTGTTCCTGCCAAGTGTAGGGCAGGGACCCCCCTTAAAAAAATAAGTTTTTTTTATAATATGCATAAGTTTTGTGTTTTATTCAATGTTTTACTAAACCTTTTGCATGTTTTTGATTGAGATGAGATTAGGAATGAATAAATGCTTGTTCTCTTAAGAGGTAAGCTTTCTAATGACTTGTAGATTCCTGTTTTTAACTTTTTGATTCTCTTTATTAACATGAGTACATGATCTTTCTCCTAATTCTTTCCTTTATGTACTTCTGGGTATTTGTTTCTTTTCTTTTCAAATTGTGAAAAATCTTTTGGGTGAAAATCTTAAAAAGGGTTTTTGTGAAAAAAAGAAAGAAGAAGAAGAAAAAAAAAGAGAAAGAAAAAGAAATCTTCTTCCAAAGGAAAAGCATTATATTCTTTGAGGTTGCAATGAACTGCCTCAGAATGAAAGCAAGAAACGAGAGTTTTTCCTTTTATTTTTCTCCTAAATTCCCCGTTCTTCAATGCAGAAAAAATCATGGTTGATTCAGAAACCCTTGCAAAATAGGGCTGAATAATAAAAACCATCGATGAGTGTCTTGGCCACATTCAGAAACTCTTGAAAAATAGAGCTGAATGATGGAAACTGGAAAAAGGAGAGATTGCAAATCCCTTATGTAAAATAGCCCAAAAGTTTTTGATCGGTTTTGAAATTTTTTTTTTATACCCATTAGTATGTTACTGATGGAATAAGGAGGTTTAAGTGATACTTGTGAAATAGAGTCAGAGAGTTGAGAATATTTATCTACATTTCATTCTAGAGTTTATCTGTTTTGTGCATAAGTAATTATTCCTTTCTAATCTTGTTTTGCTCGAGGACTAGCAAAAGGTAAGTGTAGGGCCTTGATAAGCCGCAAACTTATCATATTTTAGGTGTTAGATTTAGTCTTATATTTATCTAAATTAGGTTATATATAAGTTATTTGTGCTATATTAGGTATTAAAGTGTTTTATTAGTTCAGTCTTATGTTTTTATATGTTTTTCTGTGCAAGGGATGATTTTCTAGCCAAAAGTTCATTGCTGCCGGACTCCCTGCCGGATAACTTCTGCACGGCACGAGATTAGATCAGGAAAGAGGCTTTGCCGGACACAATGCCGGGTAGATTCCATCCGGCATAAGTAAAGAGTCGCCACGGTTGACCAAGCGATAGCAGTTATTGACCGTTGGTGATTAGGCTGTTGCCGGGTATGATGCCGGGTATATCCTACCCGGCATATGCACTGTTTCGCGCGGATTTTTGTGGTTTCGACCATTGAGCAGTTGACACGTTTTCCACATGTGCCGGCTACTCTTCATCCGGCACGACGCCCGGCAACAGACACAATTGAGCCCTATAAATAGGACGAGAGTCTACATCATTGAACACACTTCAACATACCAAATCCACTCCATTCACTTCTATATTTCCGCCTCAATCCATTGTTGGTGTCCAAAGAAGTCTACGGATCCATCCACGCAAGAGAAGAAGAAGACCTTGTCGGGTTAAGGCTATTGACATCTCCTTCTCCCTCTTTGTATTCTCTTCTTGTAGTTGTGTGGATGGTGATGTAGAATTCTTTGTCTTCTCTGGTTAGAAATGGTTCTCTTTGTAAACATACTATGTTCACTCAATAAAAGATATAAGTTCAACTTGGAATTTTATGTTTATTGCAAATTAGGAATGAAGTTGTTTCTTCTTCCAAGTACTTCAATTCTGACCTTGGTAAGGCAGAAAGGTTGAGGAATTCCAAGTGGTCTTTCTATTTGTCTTTTATAACTTAAAGGATGAAATTTAAGGCTTAGAATTCTCCCCTTTTCGGTTCGTTGATTACCTAGATATTGTTAGTTTTCGATACTGACTTGGGAGTGCTTATTTCGGCTTCAAACTGAAAGAGTAAATTGACATTTTGGTAAGGCCGGATGGCATGCCGGGTGCAAGATGTCCGGCACATTCAAGATTCTTGTCTTTGCCGGGTGCATTTTGTCCGGCATAGTATCCGGCATTACCAAAAGTTGGTTGGTTCAGAATTTATTCTTTTCCCTTGGTGTTCAATTGTCTTTTTATGACGTTGCCATTTCGAATCTGGGGTAGAATCATTATAAATACTATTTTAGATTAGGTTTTAGATAGTTTTTCTTAATTTGTACTTACACTTACTTTCCCCCTTGTTATAGAATAGGCTTTTGCCCGGATTAGGACTAGTTTTCTATAAGTCCCTTGGGTACGATTCTCCTGGTCGTAATATATTTACACTATACTCCGACCGGGTTTTTATTTGCTACCCGTAGTAGAGTTGTAGGTTTAGTTTATTATTTTATTCTTTTTATATATAGTTTTATCCTACAAATTTTCAGTTAGCAACCTACACTCGGCGTGTTTGGTGCTTGCACTCGTTCCTCACCTACGGTCACAACTTCTAGACCATTGAATTTGATATTTGATGGATTTACGCATTTGATCTGTTACTTTCACGTGATTGGACACACAACTATCAAGTCGGAAGTCTTTAAAGCTTATAACGTGGCCATGGGGTGTGATGAAGGACAACGGGACCATGGAGGGATATTTGAGTTATGTGGAGCTTAAGTGGGTGACCAAAGCTGCAACTTGCGTCTTCTCACGGATTCATCTTCCTTGTCTTGAAGTCGTCTGGCTGCTTCATGTTGACGTTGTTTTTGAGCTTCTGGACTTGGACTTTTGAAGTTGTCCTTTACACCATTTATCTTCTCTTTGTCATTTGAATTTCTTCGAGGCACCTCCGGTTTGCCTCTTTGTTTTGTCCTTTCTTGACTTCGCCTTCGGGGTTCTTGTGTCTCCCGGTTTTGAGTTTTGAGAACAGTTTTGATGTGAGCTCTTTGGATCCTGTGTCACTTTGGGACCATTTGCGGATCACTTCGTCATGCTGATAGCGGCTTTGCTTCTCTAGACTGATGAAAACGTTATTTGAGAGTCAGGCTCCTCACTTCCTTTGGTCACCGGGTCGGTTATTCATCACGGGCTGGCTTGTTCTGTGGAGCTTTGCAACATCGAAAAGGGATATATGAAAGGCTCAGTGGGGGTGCCTAGGGTTTAAATTTCAGGGTTCACAAGCTTTTGGCTATGTGGTGCTGTACCTAGGTGCTTCGTCATTCCTGATAGTTGTGTATCCGCTCTTTGTTACTTTTCGCAGGTCTAGGAGTAAAATTACAAACTATCTCCTTTGGTCAGAGTTATGCCGTTTACCTTACCTTTGAATGTGGTCTCGCCGGAGTCGTGTAAAAATGACACACTCGTTCACTCTTGGTTTTTCCGCTCAAGTCACTCTCGTGAATTCTCACTTTGAGACTTGTTCGCATATTTAAACGAAAGGTGAAAGATGATGAACTTAAACTCAGATTGCCCCCAGTATAAATCTAGGGTTTATAACAACAATTTGACAAATGTAGACTTGAACCGCTTCGTGGGTTGTTTGGACGTTTTGGGGTGAGTAGTGGTGTTTGGTTGGACATGTTCATCTTTTTAGAACAAAAAACAAGTCGTTTTGTTCACTTGCCAAAAAATGACCGTTTCATGAACATTAGTTTCAAGAAATGTTTGCTAATGAGCAAGATGATTTGGTTGAAAGTGCAAGGTGAACGAACACATTTCCTTTATTATCATTTTTGTGATTACAAACTGAAAAATCCAAAAAACTGAAATTAAACTTCATTAGAATAGAAATGTGATCAACTTCCCACAAAATTGAAATGAGTAAACAAAACACTACTAGACTTTTGCCTACTCAACAAACTAGAGTCCTTGCTCGATAAGGTCTTCGATCTTGTGCTTCAATGCTCTACAGTCGTCAGTACTGTGTCCTGGTAGTTGATAAAACTGGCAGAACTGATGGAGATGTTCCCCGGCTTGGGTGATCCCAGGACTAGGTGTGAGAGGCTGTAGTAAGTCTAACTCTTGTAGCTTCACGAGTGCTTGACTGAGAGGCCGGACAATGTCGGTAAACTGTCTCGGTGCAGAGAACCTCTTGGATCGGGGTGAGGCCTTGACGCTCTGCTTTGCAGCACTGGGTTTTTGTATGGTGCTTACTTGGTACGAAACTTGAGCTGCCTTGGCCGGTCCTGACTTAAAGGTCTCGATACTCACACCCTGGGCTTTGGGTTGTCCCAGCTTCAGCTTGCCTTTGTGAATCTTTTCTTCCATGACTCTTACCTATCCCATCAGTATGTCGAAATTAGGGAAGTATGTGTAACTCAGCTCGTTGTCCTATTGTATCTGCATATTGTCCACAATCATTCGAATCTGTTCTTGCTCATCCATTTTTGTAGGCATTGCAGCGGCCTTCATCCTCCACCGTTTGATGAAGTCGGACATTGATTCACTGTTTCCCTGTCGGGTGCTAGCAAGGTCGCACCTGGTGACTTCAAGATTCTTAGCATACTCAAAATGGTGCAGGAAAGCCTCACAAACCTCTTCATAGGTTTTGGTGTTCATCCTCTGAGTCAAGTACCTACGTTGAGGTATTTCATCGAGATAACGGGCAAAAACCTTGGCCTTCTGCATGTCATTCAACCTGAGGATGGACATTTCCCCATCGAACATCGCCAGATGGACCTGCGGGTCTGAGGAACCCTTGTACAGAGCAAGTGTGGGTAGCTTCAACTTTAGAGGGAGATTAACCTCGGGGTACGACTCCATAGAAGAGTAATCGAAACCAGCTGGCTTGCTAGCTTTTTCCATGCGCTCGATCCTTTTTAGGGTCTTCCTTAATTCTGCAGTTAGTTGGCGGTCTGGGACGACTTGCCCTACAAATCTTTGTGCATCCTGGGCCTCAACAGAGTTAACTTCGATGTAGTCACGCTCGTTCCCAGAGTCAGCAATCTTTCCTGAAATGTTTTCCTGATGACCAACCTCAAGGGAATTGATTTTGCTTTTCAGCTCTTCGATGATGGTGACATACTTAGCCTCCATGTCATTAGTGGTGGATCTATGTTTCTGTTCCATGGCATCAAAGGCAGCCATGTACCTTTGCTGTAAGGCTGCAAACTGGGCCTCCATGCTGACTGGGTTTCCTCCCTCTGCCATACATGGGATTCGGGCTTATCTGTTGGAAAACAAAAGTGGATTGAGCTAAAATTCTGGACCGTGAAGAATTTTTAGGTAAAAACTTGTTTGGGCTGCAAGAAAAGCATATGAGCTGGAATGTTTCGAAGATTGTGGGTAGGCACTGAGGCCCGAAATGAGTTGGAAGGGAGGCGCCTAGAATGTTTGAAGAAAGTGGCTCTTGGGCCAGAATATTTTGAGAATCGGGCGCTTGGGCCAGAATGTGTTTGGGGTAGAGGTAAAGCACATGGGCCAAAATGATTTCTAAACCATGTTCTTGATGTGAATTGGAATTTGGACCAAGTAATTCTGATTGGGCCTAAAAGATGATGCATGTGTCTAGGATCTTGGGTCAAAGCCCAAGTGAAAAGTCTTCCTGGACTAGAATGGGCCTCAAAAAGGAAAGGCCTGATGGATTTTTATGGATCGCTTTAGGTGGATTTGTTTTTTCATGGGCCTAGAACTAAATTGATAATTCAAATTGGGCCGAAAGAGAGAAATCACCTAAGTCTAAACTTTTGGGCCGAAGCCCAAATGTTTCACATATTAAACCAAACAGGACCTCTGGGCCGCAAACAAATAGAGTCGTTAATTCGGGTTGGGCTAGGTTGATGTAGGAGAAGTTCCTATCAATCTCTAGGCTGGGTAGTGGGCCAGTCACACAAGCAAACAAGGCCCACACCAATTTAACATGTCCTCACTAGTCGTTTAAATCAAACCGGGTATGGATCGATCCGGAGAGGTTCTTGGGGCACGGGCCCAGGTCACCACAAAGGAATAGGGCTTGCACGCTATTCTCTTTGGGCTTCCCCACTCTTTTCACATCACCTGAAGGTGTGCGTCTACGGTCGGGTCTTTGACTGACCAAACAATGGGCTGGGTAAGGGCACTGCCAAGAAAACGCTTGGGGCTAAGGCCCAGGTATTAAGGGGATGTGGTTAGACGACATCCTCCTCTTTTCCCCCGCTTATTCACATCACCTAAAAGGTGTGAGTCCCTGACAGGGGACCCCCAAACGGGTCCCAGAGAGAAATCGTTTTGTGTGGACCCTCGCTCTCATATGATGCAAGGGTGCAGAAATTTAAATTGCGCACAAAAGAAAATAAACAATAAAAGCCACAAATAAACATTTTTCAAGTTAAGCCCTCTTTCTTAAAATTAAACAAGTTAATATTAAAAAGTTGTCCCCAGCAGAGTCGCCAGTCTGTGAGCCTCGATTTTAAACCCTATCCTATGTTGATTAAAGTTGATTAGGATCTAATCAGGTTTTAGGTCCACTTATAACCTAAGTTTAATAACTAAGTCATATAACAATAATTATTAAAACCTAAGCTAGCTTACTGGAACCTATAATGAGTCGTCATCTAATTTTAACCTAGAGTAAATTAGGAAAGGTAGAGTTCGGGTTCGGGGGCTTGGTATTCGACTTATTTAGGGTTCAAATTACTTTCATTACCCTTCCTAGGTCGTTTTTCCTCTACTTGGTTTATTTACGGCTTTCTACAAAGTTGCTTTTAACCTAGGTGTGTGCTTCTGTTTTTTTTATTTTTAACGTTTTTTGACGGAAAATTAAAGTGAAATCTGAAAATACCTAAACTAGGGTTTCGGAGGCAGAATTAGGTCAAATTTTGTTTACGTTCGTAGCCACGGACCCCATGTCCGAGACTACGGATCCCAGTTAACCTATGTGAATATAAAAGCCGAATTAAACAGAAAACACAATTTTGAAAGGTCCGGGGCCACGGACAGGATGTCCGTGGGCCCGGACATTATTTTAGAAAACCTAAAGTTTGAAAATTTTGAAATACCGCCACCGTCCGGGGACGTCCGGGCTTACGGACAAGGCGTCCGGGACCCCGGACACAGCGTCCGTGGGTGCGGACCGCCCTCGGACGGCGGCGTTTGGGAGGTTCCCAACGGCTATCAAATGTAGTTTTGGTTAAAAAGGCAAACGGAAAATGGAGGATGTGTGTGGATTTCACAGATTTGAATAAAGCCTGTCCGAAAGATTTCTATCCTTTACCATCCATAGATAAACTTGTAGCGGCAATAGTGCAGAGTAGTGTGATGAGCTTTTTAGATGCGTTCTCCGGGTATAACCAAATAATGATGAACAAAAATGACCAGGAGAAAACATCCTTTGTCACCTCGACTGGTATTTTTTGCTACAAGGTCATGTCATTTGGATTAAAAAATGCAGGGGCAACTTTTCAACGAATGATTGACGAAGTATTCCGGGAACAGTTATCCCGAAATGTGGAAGCATATGTGGATGATATAGTAGTAAGGAGTAATTCTATAGCCCAGCACATGGAAGACCTTGAGGAAACCTTCAACACCCTGGATAAATACCAGATCAAGCTGAATCCTGAAAAATGCATCTTCGGGGTCACTCAGGGAAAGTTATTGGGATTTATAGTCGGGTAGAGAGGAATCGAGGTTGATCTGGAAAAAACTCAAGCGGTTCTCAACCTTCCGCAGCCAAGAAACATCAAAGATGTGCAAGCCCTTGAATGAAAGGCTCACTGCTCTAAGTAGATTTTGCTCCTAGCTTCAAGAAAAAACTATCCCATTTTTTAATGTCCTCCGGAAAAATAAAAGTTCCAGTGGGATACAGAGTGTATAGACGCTTTCGAATGAATCAAGAAAATGCTTCAAGAGCTTCCTAAGCTTGGCGTTCCGTCACCAGGCCAGAATTTATTCTTATATTTGTCAGTTTCAGAATGGGTGGTGGCAGCGGTCCTAGTCATGAAGGAGAAAAAGAAGGAAATCCCTGTCTATTTTACCGGAAAGACCTTAACCGCCACGGAGACAAGGTACTCTAATATCGAGAAAGTTTTGTTTGCTCTTGTGATCGCATCCAGGAAACGGACCCCATGTCCGAGACCACGGACCCCAGTTAACCTATGTGAACATAAAAGCCGAATTAAACAGAAAACACAATTTTGAAAGGTCCGGGGCCACGAACCGGATGTCCGTGGGCCCGGACATTATTTTAGAAAACCTAAAGTTTGAAAATTTTGAAATACCGCCACCGTCCGGGGGCGTCCGGGCTTACGGACAAGGCGTCCGGGACCCCGGACACAGCGTCCGTGGGTGCGGACCGCCCTCGGATGGCGGCGTTTGGGAGGTTCCCGATGGTGTTTTGAGCTCAAATTTTATGGGTGTGTAGCCTGAAAGATTTACAACACGTTAGTGCTTAAAAGTTTTCAATTTGAAATCGAATTTAATGCGAAACTTAACAAACAAGTAATTGGGCAGAAGCTTAAACAAACAGCAATTCAGAAGCCACGAGAGGTTAGTTTGAACCCAAATTTCGATATAAGACTGATAGAGTCGTAGGGAGTTAGGAAAGTGAGATTCCTACCCGTTTTACCTTCGGATTTACAATGATTCTTCACGTCGGGGTTCGTCGAGTGCTCCGCTGATGGCAAACCCGAAAGGTTTTTGAACCAAGCTTCTGTTTGTTGGTTGTTCTTGCTGTTCTTAACGTTTTGGTGCTGTTTTGGTGAAGGTTTGATGATGGATGATGTTGTGGGAGTTGAAAAAGGTGTTTTAGTGTTGATTTTGTGAGATTTCGATGAAATTTCAGGGTTGGATGTGTGAAAACGTGGAGAGGCTGTGACGGCTGAGTTTCTTGAGGTGTTAGGGTTCTTGAGGTTCTCCTTTGATCATGGGATAAGGTTCCTTATATAGACTTCCTTAAAGATAGAAAAATCCGGTAAAAACCGAGATTTACCGACGTTTTAGCTCAAGGGCTTCCAAAAGGAATTTGATTATGAAATTTTACACATGGGTAAAGGATGATATTTCTGAATTTTCTAAAGTGGAATCGAATTTTTTGGATATTGGAATATTTTTAAATTCAATTTCCCGTCAGATTCAATCGGAAATTGCTAGAAAATTATTGGAAATTCGAAAAATCAAAATTCCGACGCCATTATGCTTCAAATGTCATCCTCTGTCATGGGTTAAAATTTCAAAGCATTTTAAATTGATTTGACCCTTATTTGGAGGAGAGAGAAAGCCTATAGGGGGCTTAGGAGCCTTGAAAAATTACGAAAGTGCCCCTGGAGATGACTAAGTTGTCCCTAGTACTCTGAAATGTGCCGATCGAACCGGGAACCCTCGCTACTAGCCTATTAGTAGAGACTCTCTTCCGGGGGGTTGAAATTTTGGGTATAACACAGACATCATAAATAAGACAGACATTAAAACAGAGTAAAGTTTGAGGAAAGAAAGAACTCTATTTGGGGAGAGTTGTTTCACTTCCGGGCTTGTCTCCGTGATTATGCCGACCTCAAGACGATGACAAACGGGTAGAACGAAGAATAACGAACAAACTGGCAAAAGTAGACCGTGTCCGGGTCTGGCTCAGCCGGACACAAATCCGGACGCACCTGTCCGGGTCTAGGTTAGCCGGACACAAATCCGAACGCAGCTATTTTAATGGAGTTTGCGTCTGGGTTTGTGTAGAATGTCGTTCTTCGTTGGTTTTCTGGATAATAACAGTGTAAGGCTAATTTGGTGATGGAAAAGGTTGAAGAATGGAGTATGGATGGAGGGAGAGTGAGTTTTGATGAGCGTTGATGAGTTTTGGATTTTAGGAGGGATGATTCTGAAGATCGAAGGAGCGTGGGTTATTTATAGCAGAGGAAAGGAAGAAGATAAGGGAGTGGTAGGCTGGCAGGTGAGGAAAATCAGGAGAACGGTGGAATTTTGGAGCAGACGGTGGTAGATAGATAAGGACGACGCAGTAATTGAAGAAGAAAATGGAGAAGACGGCGCCGAAGAAATCAGTCGCGTGAATTCTGGGATTTGGGCTGCGTTTACACGCGTCCGGACTTGTGTCCGGACCAAGCTCATCCGGACGTCTCACATCCTGGTTTGCGTCCGTGGAACGGACAGACTTTTAATTCGTGTCCGGATCAGCGTCCGGGTCCGGCCCATCCGGACGTCTCACGTTCGACCCTGCGTCCTAGGCTAGGACGCACCTGTCCGGATTTGCGTCTAGGTCTGCTGACCCGGACGTGTGTATTTTCGACTTGTCTTGTTCTGTAAACTTCGACAAGCTCTAGATTCTTCGTTTGAGCTCCGTTTTTTGATCCGTTTGCGCCTATGCGTTTATCTCTTTGTCTATTTTTCTCCTAGCTTTGTTTTCCTCATGTTTGACCAATAAATCTATAAGATAACCAATAAAACATAAACTAGAGGAAAACTAACCAAAGTGGAGAAATGAGCAACAAAAGTGCTAATATAACATATGAAATACACCCATAAATCATGCTCATTTGGACACTTATCAAAGCCTAAGTGGCAAAAAGGTAAGTTCGATATTCCAAAAAATATGTCCAAGTCCGACAACAAAGCCAAGCGATAACAAGAAAAGGAGAAGTTTGACTCCTGGTAGAAAGGACAGCAGAAATACGTCAATCTTCATCCAACTAAGATCTGTGGCTACTGCGGGAGTCTTGGACATAGGGACAGTGCTTGTGATAAATTGAATAAAGATCTTTCATTCAATCTCAAACGAGTTAGATTGATTCTTGAAGCTAGAGAAGAATTAAAAAGATCTGGCTCGAAAAGGGAACCCAAGTACATCTGGGTTCCCAAGTCTAACAAATGATCTTTTGTTTTGTAGGTGAAGGTGAATGGAGACATCTGGTACTTGGATAGTGGATGCTCTTGTCACATAACTGGAGACCCAAATCAATTCAATTCACTTTCATCCTACCAAGGAGGTAAGGTTACTTTTGGAAACAACAACCAGGGTGAAATCGTGGGAGTTGGCTCTGTAGGTAACCCCTCTAGATTTAAAATTGATGGAGTCCATCTGGTCACTGGACTTCAACATAGTTTATTAAGTATTTCTCAAATTTATGATAGATTCAATTTGGTACTTTTCTCCTCTTCGGATTGTAAGGTTTTTGATGAGCGTACAGATTCCCTAAAAGCTGTGGGACGCAGAGAAGGAAATCTCTATAAAATGTGCTTAAACTCCATTAATCTAGATGATCAAGTCTGTCTAAATGTGCATTCCAAAAATTCATTACTGTGGCACTCCAGACTTGGTCACGCAAATCACAGGCTGTTGAACAAACTCAAAAGCAAAGACTTGGTGATTGGTTTACCCGATACAAACTTTAACACAGACTCCGTCTGTGAATCATGCATAAAAGGTAAACACACCCGGTCTTCCTTCAAAAGTAAGTTAACTCTCTCTACTAGCTCTCCGTTGGAATTGCTCCACATGGATCTTGTTGGCCCCATGCGTACTCAAAGCAGAAGTGGTAAGAAGTATATTCTGGTCATAGTCGATGACTATTCTAGGTGGACTTGGGTTGTTTTTCTGTCTACTAAGGATGAAACTTTTACAGAGTTTGCCAAACTCCATAAAATGCTTATCAACAAATTCTCGTTTACATTGAAAACCCTGAGAACAGACCAGGGCACTGAATTTTGCAACAAGTCGTTTGATGAGTTTTGCAGGGACAACGGAGTTGATCACCAAGTCTCATCCGCACGCACTCCAGAGCAGAACGAAGTAGTTGAACGAAAGAACAGAACCTTGGTTGAAATGGCGCGTACCATGCTTATTGACAGTCAACTAACTTCATCATACTGGGAAGATCTTAATACAGCATGCTATGTGTTAAATCGTGCTTTGATCCACCCATTTCATCACAAGACACCCTACGAACTACTCCGTCAATGTAAACCAAATCTCATTCATCTCGTCGGATGTAAGTGCTTTATCCACAATAATGGTAAGCACAACTTGGGTAAGTTCTCTCCCAAAAGTGATGAAGGTATATTTCTTGGCTACTCTTCTAAAAACAAAGCTTACCGTGTTATTAATCTGAGAACTCAATGTTTAGAAGAGAGTCCCCATGTCAAGTTCGATGAGTCTCACAATGTTGGCTCATCTTCTGATCAACTTGACTTTGCTCCAGAAAATTTCCTCACTGATCCACACTTCATCACTATTCCCATAGGAAGACTCCAAGATTCCCAATCCATCACACCTAATGACTCTCCGGAAAAGAAAAGCAATACATCCGACTCCACTGACTCTGACAATAACTCTAAGACACCCTTGCCTCAAAACTTGAACTTTGATTCCTATGACAAAGACACACCCCCTCCTGCTTCACGTCGGCAGTTCCAACAAAAATCAGCTCATCCTCTTGAAAACATAATATCCGACCCAAATTCAGATGTTCAACCACGCTTCCAAGCTATGCAAAACCTTTGTGCCTTTGGTGCCTTTCTCTCAAGTAATGAACCAAGAAATGTCAAAGAAGCACTCCTTGATAGTGATTGGGTCACTGCTATGCAGGAGGAACTAAATTCTCTCCAAAGACATGCTGTCTGGGAGTTAGTTTCTCGACCCACACATCAACAAACCATTGGTACTCATTGGGTATATCGTAATAAACTTGATGATGCAGGACAAGTTTTCAGGAATAAAGCTAAGTTGGTTGTTCAGGGCTACAATCAAGAAGAAGGGATTGACTATGATGAAACCTTCGCACCTGTAGCTCGTCTTGAAGCAATTCGCATGTTAATTGTGTTTGCTGCATTCAAAGGTTTCACATTATATCAAATGGACGTCAAGACAGCCTTCCTCCATGGCTATATTGATAGAGAAGTCTATGTCAAGCAACCCCCAGGGTTCACAGACTCCGTCCATCCCGACTACGTCTACAAGCTGTGTAAGGCCCTTTACGGACTGAAATAGGCTCCACGAGCTTGGTATGAAAGACTGTCTACATATCTCTTGCAAAATGGTTTCTTTAGAGGTAACGTAGATAAAACACTATTCATTCTTCATTCATCACATGACTTACTTCTAGTACAGATTTATGTTGATGATAAAATTTATGGTTCTACAAGTAACACCCTCTGTGACCATTTTACTAACCTTATGAAGCAAGAGTTTTCCATGAATGAGTTAGGTGAGCTAAAGTTCTTCTAAGGACTACAAGTTCAACAGGAAAAGGAAGGGATTAAAATCCATCAACAAAAGTACATCAAGGAACTCCTTGACAAGTACAATCTCAAAAATATCAAGAGCATGTCAACACCAAGTTGTACATCTGCCAAACTTCATCTTGACGATGACGGAGTCGGTGTCAATGCCACAGAGTATAGAGGAATGATAGGGTCCCTCTTGTATCTAACTGCCAGTCGCCCTGATATTCTCCACGCAGTCTGTCTTTGCACCCGCTTCCAAGCAGCGCCAAAGCAGTCTCACCTCAAAGCAGTCAAACATATCTTTCGATACCTCAAAGAAGATCAACTTGCAGATATCTTCACTAAACCCCTGTCCACAGCACGATTTGAAGCACTTCGCTCAGCAATTGGGTTGACTCCGTCTACCTAGACGGTCGCATCTCCTTGCCCCTACCGCAATCGTCAACAGGTACTCCCTTATGTCTCACTGAGTCTGTCCATGTTTGCACTTGAATCTGTGAACTGTGTTTCCTTGCTTAGAACGCCTCTATGCACCTAGCGCTATACATCCACGTCATCTATCCACACTCGCTCCGCCTAAATCCACGCCCTTGATCTCGCGCCCCTTGATTTTTCTCACCTGACACACGAAAACTCTACACCTTCCGCTAGTCACTTCCGCCTTTATATCATCTATCACCCTACTCCGCCTCTCTCACTCACATTTCCCTTACACCCAAAGCTAAAACAATTCTAAATGGCGAGCATTAACTTTAATGGGATCAACATCCCTGCTGAAATCTTCCAAGATCCTCTCCGCCTTCAGGCGTATCTTTAGTGGGTTTTATCAACATCCCTGCTGAAATCTTCCAAGATCCTCTCCGCCTTCAGGCGTATCTTTAGTGAATGGAAAACCCTAACCCATCCCCACTCACCATCACCACCACTCACTCTCCCACCAAAACCACAACCACCTCATCCCCCACACACTTTGCCACACCACCGCCAACCACCCGCGACACTTCCCCCCAACCAACACCCCCTTCCGCTGCCAAGACAGATATTCTTAAGTCGGATATCGAAGATGTCACCCCACTTCAGACCAAGCCACCATCTCCACCACCTCATCAACCAAATCCTACCTCTGATATCCAAGCCACTGATCCCCCGCAAGCTCCACCGAAAAACTCTCCAACACCAACTCCACAAGAATCTCATGAAAAATCGGCAACCCCAATTCCTCCCCGTTCTCCGAAACCTAAACCTAGAAAACAAAAAGCTCAAACCATAACCCGTCCCACAGCCAAACATGTCCTAAGATCTTCATTCAAGGCCCAACCAGTCTCCTCAGGTTCCGGCGAGTCTTCCCCGGTCCAAGAGTTGTCCACCAACAGCCACGACACATCCACTGGCGCCACCTCCACCAGAATTCAGAAGCCGCCAAAACCACAGCGTCGAAGTGCCAAGATAGACCCCTTCACCCAACGCTACATGCTCTGCGATCATGCCGCGGAGCGAAATATTGTCAGGGGTAAGTTTCTCGACTTCTCTTGGGCTCTGTCTTCGAATCTGGGGGAGTTAGTCACAATGCTAGAAGTTTAGGGCTGGAAACACCTCTTATGTGAGATAAATAAATGGTATCCCCAAGAGTCTGTTGATTTCTATCAAAACCTTGTCATTAGAAACGGTGCCACACAGTCTTTCGTCAACTCTACTCCCGCCTTTTTCAATCTTGAAAAGTTGTCTCAAATTCTTGGAGTCCCTCATACTAGTCTGTCCTTCTATGAAAAAGGAGTCCTCCTAGAAATCCCCGGGGTCCCACAAAACAAGATCTACCGCTTTTTCTCTTCAAAGAAAAAAGTAGGCTCCCCAATACCCCGAGGCGACCTTTCCATACTCCACCAACTCTTGCACATCCTTGTCATCAAAAATATCATCCCCAAAAAAGAAGGAAATTTAATGGTCAACTGTTTGGACCTCACCATCATGTACTGCATCATAAACCGTCACTCTCTCAATCTGGCCCACATTATACTCCATCATTTAGCCCAGTCTATTGATACCCCAAAACACTTCCTGGGATATGTGTTTTGGCTGCCTCGCATTTTAAAATTTATTCAGGTCCCCCTGGCAACATCCACGCCGGAGTCCATCGACGAGGCAGATACCATCAATCTCTGCTATCTGAATCGGCTTACCTCCATCGACAAATCCAAGCTCCTGCCCCCACCTTCAACTCCAACATTGGAGGGTCCTTCGAATTCTCACGAGGTAGTCCCTCACGATACTCTCCTACAACTCTTGGAGAAAGTCAAGCGACTCCTCGCACAGGCAGCAGAACTGACTCAGAGCCACTCGTGGATGATGGACAGACTTACTGGGATTGAGACGGTTGTGTTGGCCTTGCAGGATCACCTCCTTGATATCCAAGCTTCCATTAACCCTAACCCTGACCCCTAGTTATGACGTGTGTGTGTGTGTAGTGTTAGGACTTAGGCTGTTTTTAAGTTCTAAACACTTTTTGCAGGTTTATGTGTGAATATTTTGACTAACTCTTTTGTGACTGATGGGCTTCCCTCTAATGAAAGCAAAAGGGGGAAGCGGTGAATCCCGTCTGGTGTACGGGCGACTCTGTTGCTGCTTTTTGAACTGCTTTCGAATTTCTGTTGCTGGACCTTGTGGTCTAGTACTATAACTGCTTCCAATACTATGCCTTATTATGCCTGTTAAAATGCCTACTCAATATCTGCTATGTTACTTGCCTGGAGTCCCTCTGCGATTAAGGGGAACCTCAATGGAGTCTCTGGACTCAAATGCTGTTATTAAGGGGGAACTTCGACAGGGTCGGTTCTCCTAGTCCTTTGTGTTTTTGTTCTTATTTCAGGATTGACTCAATCGGGATTCACGGAGGTTTGCTATCATCAGCAACAAGGGGGAAACTGTTGAGACATCAAAGTGTTGTAGAGATAGCCAATCACCTCGATAGAGTCAATCATCCTCAGCCAAACACTAAGAACGAGCTACTGCAAGAGAGTCCGTGCAACTAAGGAAACATCACAGACTCTCCCATGCCGTTGTAAAAACTAAGGAGCGAACTCGTGAATGTTTCAACGCTCCAACGGTCATGTAACCTCCCCATCACATCCGAAGTTCACGGCCCAAGTCAGGAGACCACCTAAGGACGTTGCCCACTAAGTTGGTTCCGACAATTTCGGAACTAACTCCCTCAACCCGTTGGTTCTAGTACTAGTATAAATAAGCATTGTAATAGCTAGTTTTAAGTGTGCTTTCTTCGAGAAATATTCTAGAGATTAGAGTGAGAGAGAAATTGTCTTTGTAAGTCAGAGAGAGAAAGAATACGTACCAAATTAGTTAGTGCTTCTAGATATATAGACTCTCCCTAGGAAGATCCTAGTTTTACTACACTTACCATGAGCTGATCAGAAAGTGTATTGGGTGAGTGAGTGAAAAACCGCTAAGTAGATCTGTTCTACTTAGTAGACATTTGTAAGTTGTTTTATTTTGACCAGAGAATAAAATAGCTTATTTGTGTATCTCGCTGAGCTTCACAGAGTCTTCCTATCTTTCAAGCATTAATTCGTTTCAGTTTCTTCAAGTCTTCCGCACACTTATATTAACCAGTTCGATTAAGTGCCTCTACGTCCCAAAGTGTTTCTTACTTTTAAAGATCGATTGAGTCAAACCAACTCTCAGACTCACACCTTTAGTTGGTTTGAGTTAGCCACCCGATCCTACATTTCCATTGAAGAGTGATGGTCGATTTGGTGCAGAAACTTCTTTAAATGCTAGTAGATTTGAATGAAACATTTCGATCGTCTTCCAAAGCAGTTAGATTTCTAGAAGAGACCTGCTCTAATACCAATTGAAACTGGCGGATGCCCCTAGATGCGTCCTCGACCTGTCGTGGACGTGTCTTTTATGCTGTTGAGAAGTATTTGATAATTTGGAAGAGACGATATAAACTAAAACTAGAAGCCTTAATTGATTGAGAATTTACACAAAGAAATACACTCACTCTCCCTTGTCCTGCCCAAGGACTCGGGGACAGTTTAGGACTTTATCCCTAAGTCCTCTATCCTCTCCTGACAGTTGGCCTACAATTACCTAACCGTTCCCCGATTGGTTAGTCTATCAATTGCACCCAGTATCAACTTTTTAGCCCAGTCCTACCCAGCTCACCAACTTCCTAGTATTACACAAACTTAGTCTAAATTATATGTTCTCTGTGTTTCTCTCCTCTATTGTCCACCGAAGACGGAAGTTTATGCACCATATTTATACACATAAGATTTGTAATTGATGACCTATGACTTCCTATACTCTAGGAGTCGTTTGTCTCTTTATTCTAGGCAGAGTAGACAAGTTCAAATATAGGTTGAGCCTCAACATGACCTGGAGTCGTCACGACACGTGTCGCTTTATGACTAGACACGTTGGCGGCAAATACTCAAGTGGTCGGTCACCACTAGCGCTCTTCACTTGCTTGATATTGTCTGGTTCAATAATGCTCATAAATGCTCTCTTTCAGAGTTCATTTGGCTACGTGATAGTGTGCATTAATAGCCCTTGACTTATCTTGTTACCTTGCACATTAATGAGCAATGCTTTTTGTCGCGAGCTAGTTGCTTGTGCGGATACCAGAATCTACATTTTTTCTCAAACCAATTGATGTATTTGGTCCTTGTATTATTTCTGATGTATGAGAGATATGGTCATGTGATGCTTGACTTCTTGTGTGTACTAGAAGTTCTGGTGTGAGCTCTTCTAGACAGATGCCCGACTGGTTGAGCACATGTCACGAACTGAGTGCGCTTGCAACCTTGCGTGCTAAGCCACTCCTTAACCTGTTTATCTGAATCTTAAAGCTTAACAAACATATTAAATAAACAACATAGGTTTACTATCATCAAAACTAAAGGATCTTGACTTAACACCATATTCCTTAGAACACCAAGGTTATTGAAGTCACTTCGAACTTTGTGGGGTATTTCAATTTGAAGTTGTCATATATAAGGACAAAACCCATGTTAGCAATGCTAGATGAGGTACGTAGGTCGATGATGATAAGGATGCATAAGAGAAGAGAAGATTATGTGAAACTTAGAGAACCAGTAACTGGTTATGCCTCTAAGACTCTACACAACAACAACAAGGGTGGTAGATCATGTATAGTCAGACCCATTAGCGATTTCAATTTGAGGCGGTTGATGTGAATGGATACTTTATCGTCAATCTAACTTCCCTCTACTTTCTGTGACTGCATGTCTTGGGATCTCTCTAATATTCTGTGCAAACATGCTTGCGGTGTCATAGCGAGAAAGGCTAGATTTGAAGTCTTTTGTTGCTCATTGGTTTTCAAAGGAGCTGTATGTGGAGACATATATAACATTAAATGTAGGTCTCAGAAGAATAAGGGTGATGGTTCAATTGGTGGTGCTCAAGGTTCAGGAACAAACACTCTTTTGAAGGGAAAGAGGAAAAAGCAAACACATATCTAAAACGTTGGTGCTTGAATTAATCTTTAGTTTGTTTCTTGGATATTTTTAAGAGACATAATGAGATGCTTGTTTTTTGAATAGTTGTTGGGAACATAGTCTTTAGCATGTGTTTTTTTATTGTGTTTGTAGACTAAAAAATGACAAGGTTTTGTGGATGATATTTTGCGGAAACATATTAAGCATCAATGTAATTTAGAACAACATATTAATGATCAATGTATCCTCAAAGATTCTATTTTTGGATTGTGTACATGGATATTCTCTGCAAGGGGAATGCTGATGCTGTTGTTATTCAGAAAATTATTTTGAATAACTTTTTTTATTTGAATGTTTTGTTGGAGTATGAATGTGTTGCTGAGATAGTCGTACAATCGAACAAGTCAATCAACAAGAGAAGTGTCCGTCCCTGTTGAAAGATTGAGTGAGTCCTTCGGTCAAACGAGTCTCCATCTTTACTGATAGATCGAGTAAGTCCATCCGTGTGGTTTCATCCATCAGTTGAAAATTTTAAGGAGCAACGTTCACTAAACCACAGCGGTTATCAACCATTAGCCTTGGACCGAAATTCATGCAAATGTGAGTAAAATTCAAAGCCTTGACTTTCTGATAGTTCAAGAGAGTCCGTCAATCAGTTGTGAAAATTAAGGAGCAATGTTTACTCCCTTTGGCCGTTAATATTGGCTTCAGTATGCTTAGTCAAGTGAGCAACGTGTTAAATCCAAAAATATAGCAATACTGACATTGAGGTCCTAAAATTTCGGAACTGGCAGAGTCAGTCAGGTACATCAGACATGAGAATCATCATTGAACGTTGCCAAGTCATCCAATTGCTTGGAAATTATCCGAAAATTAAGGGCCAAGGCTTAGTAACATTCACAAAGAAGTTAGGACCGGATTTTAAGCAATTACAAGTAACTACAACGTTCAGAAAGCAGAAATTTCAGAAACAGACTCCATCAACGGCTCTAGAGGCTTTGCTATATAAAGAGATAGAGTTCTTAGTTGCATTTGTGCTTTTCCGTCCCAATACTTCCTATGTTAGGGAAAAGTCACTAGGAACAAGAGTTTTTCTGTTATTTTAAGTTAATATAGTTCGTGCTTTATAGATAGACTCAATCTAGGGTGTTCCTAGCCTTACTACACTCATCAAAGAGCTGATCAGAAATTGTATTGGGTGAGTGAGTGAGTTCCAATGAGTAGATCCTTTCTACTTAGTGGGTATTGTAGGTTGTTTTGTTTTACAAAGAAATTAAATAACTTATATTGTATATCTGTTTGAGTTCGAATGAGTGTTTCCACATCTCTAGTGCTTCCGCATACTTAGTTCGATTGTGAAATACCCCGTAATTAAAAATAGTGATTAATTAGGCTAATAAGTATTCTAAGGCTTAATTACGCTTAAATAAACATGAGGGAACAAATCCCGAAGGAAACGGACCTTTAAAATGGGATAAAAGCACAAACGAACCTTAAAGCGCGTTTTTCGAGGAAACCGGGAAAACACGACTTTAAGCGGGTTAAATAGACTCGTAATAATTTTGGTCAACCAAATGATCATTAATAAACATTAATGAAGGTTAGGAACCAATAAAATTAATTAAACAAGAAAATTCCGGAAAATGGGTTCCGGTTAGTAAAAACTGTAAAAACCGGTAAGTTGTGGGGTGAGAGTGTAAATAAGCAAAACTAATGTGTCCACTTTTGTAAATAAAAATCAAAAACCTGTGAGAGTGTGTGTGTGCCGATTTTCCCTCCCTCTCTCACTCTCTTAATTCCCTCCTTATTTGCTAAAGGACAAAGAAAATAAGTAAAAAGCAAAAAGTGGCACTCTCTCTCCTCTACCCCCTCACTCTCTCACGTAAAGCACCCCCTCTCTCATTTTCTTCTTCTTCCCTAAGCACTCCCATGGCGATTTGAAGAGACCAAACCAGCCTCCACCTTCTTCTCCATTTTTGAGCACCCAAACCTTGTCCAAAAATTATAAAAACTACACCATTGGAATCCCCTTGGCAAGGAGAGCATCTTCCTCTTTCCAAAAATCAAAAATACCCACTTTCATCTCCATGGGTATTCTCTATTTGAAGGATTTAGTCCACCATTAGAAGCTCCTTCTTCACCTTGGTGCTTTGAGGTAAAAAGAAATCCAAAAATCCCTCATTTCTAGCTCTCATTTGCATTATAAAAATTTCCATATTTTGAATGCTTTGTGCCTTGTGCTCCAGCCGATTTTGGATTCTCCATTGGGCTATAAATCTTGCTCTCTTGCTAGTCAAGAACCTCATTCATTGGTTGGAAGGTAATGCCCTTTTCTAAACCCTAAAAACATGTCTAAATTCTAGGGTTAGTTAAGAATAAACACTAAGTAGTTGTTGTGTATTGGTATGGTGGTTGTAGCATTATTTGTTGTGTGAGAAAGAACAAGGAAAGAAGAAAGGAGAAGGCAAGAAAGAAAGCAAAAACTAGAAACAACAAGGTAATTGTTCTTACCTTGAGCTAGTTTTGAATGCACTAGTGTAACAGATTTTTAGTATCTAAAATGAGTAATGTATATGGTAATGAGTAATTGGTATGTTGTAGTGTAATGAGGAAGGTAATGTAACAGTCTTGAAACTTGTAAAAGATGTTTAAAAACTTGGGAGAACATTGGGAAGTAAATGGGTATGTGCAGGAAATTTATTGTGTTGTGGTGAGGTTTGGAATGTGAGTATTAATGCCTTGAATAAACAGGTTGTGTGAGTGACCAATTGTGAGCTGAAATAATGTGTGGACAAAGTGGAAATTATAGGGGAGAATATGTCAAAATTTGTCTAGAAATTAGAAGACTTAGTTGTGTAAGAAGAGAAAATAATCTAGGTAGTAACTAGGTGCATTTGGAGAGTTTAAAGTGAGTAGTTTAACACCTTGAAACAGATTTGGAGAGAAACTAGATAATGGGGAGAACTAGGATGTGAATTAATGCACTTAGAATGCTAGGAGTAGCATTGGTAGAGGGAGTATTGAATGGTAAGAGATGGAGTAAAAATCTATAGCATAAGAAGAACCAAAACTGGAATGAAGTGAGAAAGAAATTGTGTAAGTTAATCTAGAATTGAGTAAGGAGTTTAGTGAAGAGTTAATGGATGAACTAAGGTAATTTAGAGGACCTAAGTAATTTTAAAACATGTGGGATTACATGTAGGAAGATTGGGGAAGAAATGGGTAAAATAATAGAACTGAAACAAAGCCAAATAAACAATTCTGCTCTCGACCGACCCAGAAGGTTGGATCGGTCGTGGGTCGGTCGGGGCTAAAACTACTGGAGCGTAAACTTACTGACTTCGACTGACCCAGACGGGTGAGTCGGTCGTGGGTCGGTCGGGCAAGAATTTCTGAAGTCGAAGTTTCTGACTTCGACCGACCCAGGAGGTTGGGTCGGTCGTGGGTCGGTCCAGACAAATTCCAGGAGTCGAATTCTTTCTGACTTCGACCGACCCAGAGGGTTTTGGGTCGGTCGGGTCACACATGGGTCGGTCGGACCCCAAACAAAAAAAGTAATAATAAAAATAAGATATGGTAATCATATTTGTATATATATGTATATGGGACTTTGGTAATACACCATTAAAAGAATAAAAATGGTAAGAAAGTAAGTACATGAGTAAGAAAACAAGTTTAAGAAGTAATAAAGAAAGAATGATTTTCATAATCAAGTATGGAATGTAAAGAAGTAGTAAGTATGTAATGGAAATAGTAAAGTAAGGATAAGTTGGGTCAATAACGGATCATTGACCATACAACTTCATGTAGGTATAGAAATCAAATAGTTGAACTCCGAAGGAAACCGGTAGTACGAGTACGACGGTGAACGGTATGATTTCCTCATGTCTTGTATCCTAACTTGGTTACCCCGATTTGTGTGCTTATGTGATCACCCAAAATAAGATAAATGCACGAATCGGACTTTTATTGCACTTATTTGTGTTTGAGCTATATTGTTCTTGTTGTAATACTTTGAACATTTAGTTTGTATAATTCATGAAATGAATGGATGAGAAAGAAGTGTATGTGTACCTTGAAGTGTACTTGTGTAGTGTACTAACCTATGGTATGGAAGTAATGACTTCTACTAATTCCTAACCACCTAACTCCTAACTTGAGTAATGAGTAAAATGGAATGAGTAGAAGTCCGATATAGTTTCGGCCACGCGTGAGGATAAGGAAACACAAGAGGTTGGATCCGAATCCTGGCCTTAATCCTTTCCATGGACCAAACCCCTTAAATGGGTAGCATCCTGGATTGGTGAGCCACCCTAAAGCCCGGTGGTGGGATATAGTAGTCCCTGCCCGTAGGTCATACTGACTTGACTTGAGTAAGTAAGTAAGTAAAGTATTGTATGAGTAATGGTCTTGGCTAGTGTAAGTTAATGACCTTGAGTAAAAGAGTAATGTACACCCGATTAACCCGGGTGAGTAAAGAAGCTAACAAGCATCGTGTATGTATTGGAGAAGCGTATCTCCGTAACGGTAAGTGTGAATGGTTGACTTGTAATGTCTTACTTGTATGTATTGAATGGGATGTATGTATATTTGTGAGATGGATGTATTGTGTTGTATAAGCATGTATGTATGTATGAGTAAAATGAACCGCATGTATTCGACCAAGTAGTTGGCGTACCCTCGCTAGTACGCGGGGTATGCGGATTTCATATGCAGCGTTTCGCTGAGCCCCTTGGGGCACTGTTTTTATTTTACAGGTACTCGTGAGACGTGAAGGTCGAGTAAGGACCATGCTGAATTCTTTTGGTAGTAGTTAGTAGGATTTGAATGGTGTACCGAGTTGTACACGGCTTGACGCCTTTTTGAGTAGCCGGTGTACCATGTGGTACACCCTTTTGAGAAATGAATTGTGAACTTTAGTGTGATTGAGTAGATGCACAAACTCATAATTTTTGGAATAGACTTGTAGACTTGGAATGTAATTCATATATTTTGGATACTCGGTAATCAGAGTGTAATTAAGTATTTGGGATTGTAATGTAAGTATTATGTTATTCGGGATATTCTAATCTTCTGACAGATACTGTAAGTAGTAGTAGCCTTGTTAGTCTTGGAATGGCTAACGGCGTTGTATCACCCGCCGGGAGTAAAATATGTATCCGCTGCGTGTAGGAGTAAGTATGGAGACGATTAGAGGATAATTGAAGGATTAGCGGTTGGGGTGTTACAGATTGAGTCAAACCATCTCACAGACTAACACCTTGAGTTGGTTTGAGTCAGCCGTCTGATCCTGCATGTTTGATGCAGGGACATTGTTTTTGCTGCCATTATTCACAGCAAATGACAGAAGTCATTCTTTGTTGTGTGTGAATATTCTCTTCACTTGAATTGCTGCTGCTATTCAGAAAATGAGAAAGATGATTTTGACTACACTGTTTTGTATATTGTATGCAAGGACACTGCTGCTATCATGGTTTAAATCTTATCATTTTCCAGCAACTAATTTCGATTGCATTGCTGTTGCTATTCATGAAATCCGATTGCACCGCTGCTTTGCTATTATTCAGCAAGTAACAATCTTGAAACATGACAAATTGTAGGTTGAAGTACACCGCTGTTATTATCATTCAGCAAATATCAATCTTGAAACATGACAAATTGTAGGTTGAATTACACTGTTGCTGCTATTATTCGGTAAATGTCAAACTTGAAACATGTTAGATTGTACACTATGTAAGAAATGGTATTTAAAACATCATAAATAGATTAATGCTTAAATTAGTACATAGTTGGTTCAGCTCAATTACAATGCAAGAAATGGCATAAAACACCAGAAGTAAATTGTCATTAATCTCATTGAGCATTATACTACCTCATACATAGTTGGTTCAGCTCAATTACACAACAACAGCCCAAATGAAAAACATCACAAATAATACTACAATCAAAGCTACAAACACTATCTGGTAGCCTTCAGCTGAACCAATCCAGCCTTTCCATCTCTTCAAATTTGGTTAGTAGACAAGTATTCAGATTCCTCATATACTACAACACAGATTCAATGCCACCGGTAACGTCATTCCTTTCATGCCTTTCAAACCCACCAGTTGAAGAAGAAGGCTTTGACAAACAATACTTGGGCGGGTTGACACCTGTCCACCACATGAACAAGTTGCAATTGTTGGTGAGACAGTTATAAAAACAATATGGCATAGTTTTTAGTAGTATTGGCAACCTGTAACTGGGCAGCAAAGTTGCAGTGGCATTTCACATCTCTCTTGGTTGAAACTGTGACCGCTTGAGGAAGACATTTTGTATAAAACACGAAACAACAATACGAACTCAAGTTCAACACAAAAAATAAGCTCATATTGGTCTTTATGGCCATTATCATTGCTTTTCAATAAGAATACAACTATTTGTGCGCAAGTGTAGTACCTATGGAGCAACTATATCATAAGCCGCTTTAACGAGCAATTGGATGAAGAACCACTTCAACACAGGTCTGTACACATAATAGTCATAATCAATTGAATAAAGACCATTTTGATTGGAAGATCATAAATCATAAACAACCAACATTAGTTAACCATCATAACAAAGCCAATGCACCAGATGCCAAACCAGCAGTATCAACAGCAACAAGAGAAATGACACAAGAAGCAAGGTCATCAGAGACAACCCTAAACAATTCTAAAATCTCAGGAACTTCCAGAAATCAGAAATGCTCAATATCACAAATTGAAAGCTCATCAATGACACTCGATACATTAAACAAAGCCAAGCCAAGTCAATCTGTTCACTTACAGACAAATCACAAGCAAGGAAGAATGCAATAGAGCGATCGTTTTGGATCAAAACATAAACCCTAGATATCACAAATTAGGGGGAATGTGGAATCGAAAATAACAATTGCACAACAACAATTGCTACACTAGTGTTAATAAAATCGCAAATCAACACCATTCGAAAGTCACAATCAGTCCCCACCAATCGAAATAGAATATTAGTCCCTGACATATGAAAGTGATATCGCATGCCAACAAACCCACCCCCCCCCCAACTCCCTCGGGTATAGGGTTATCAATTTTAGGTTTCGGGTCGGGTTGACTTCAACCTGAACCCGACCTGCTCATATTTCACCTCAATCCGAAATCGACCCAAACCCTAAACGGGTTATGTTATGTCAACCCGAAACCGACCTGATGACCCGAAATCAACTTGAAACTGACCTGATACCCGAAATCAATCCAAAAGCGACCCGAAATCGACCTAAAATCAACTTATAATAAAAATATTTTATTTTCAGTATAAATTCTACACAAAATTACCAAGACAATATAATATATCATATAAAACCATCAAACACAAATGGTTACATGATTGATATATTTAAGGTTATGTCACTTAACTATAAGAATATATATATATATATTCTTTTTCAAAAATGATTTCGGGTTACGGGTTAAAATCGGGTCAGTAGCTCAAACCCAAAACCAACCCGGGTTTTTAGCAACCCAACCCGAACCCGACCCAAAAGTGTTTTCGGGTTGAAAATTGGAACCCAAACCCGTGTTTTAGCGTGTCGATTTCGGGTCGGATTTCGGGTTCATGTCAAGATTGATAGCCCTACTCGGGTACATGCTAAACTCAGTTTTAGTTTTTTTTTTGTTATATAGTTTATTTATGTCATTAGATATTTGTTCACCCCCATAACATTTTGTAAAATATCACTATGATATCACCAAATTCTATTTGTTATCAATTTTATTTCTATTAATATGTAATATTTATTCTAGAATTATATTCTAAAAAAATCATATTTAGTCTATAGTAGATAAGAAAACTCTTAGCATTTTTATTTTAGCAATGTAGTCTAAAGTAAACATGATTATTATGTTAGTCTTAGTAATCATGTACCCCTACTAGCCATAATACAAGTGTTTTTGGTTTTTTATTATAGATTTTGTAAATTAAAATAATATTATAATTACTCAAAATAATTTTTAGAAGAGTTTTTAGAAAATGACTACTAGTTTAGAAGTATTGTTCTATATTAATGACATTAACTTATAATTTTGTAAAGCGGTTTTTTAAACAAGAAAATTAAAAAGATAAAGCAAACTTATTTATTTATTTATTTATTTATATTTAATCTTAATGTATTTTTTATGTCAAGCATATCAATTTTTAAAACATAATTATATATATTGAAATATTATATCAACTTAAAAATTAAAATTAATTTTAAAATATTAATTAATATTATTAAAAGAATACTCGCCCCCCTCGTGTCTGGTGGGGACCTGGACCCCATAGCTTTTTTATAATAAACAAATAATTTTTAAAAGTATAGTTCTAATAAATTAAAATTGGATAAAATACTGAAAGTAGAAAATAATTTAGTGGTAAAGACATGTTCCTATATGTGATGTTGTAGGTTCAATTAATGGCGACCTATTTTTAGGTTTTTAACGTTATGAAACAAAATTACTACTTTGATCCAATGTTATTGCCTAACCCTGTCAGATGATATATTTAACTACTTAAAAAAATGAGTCTACTTTTACAAATACCACCTAATTATATAAAATTTAAATATTATATATATATATATATATATATATATATATATATATATATATATATATATATGTTTTTGCTAAAAATAATGTACGACCCCACATTTTTATATTATCTTCAAATTAAATATATATATATGTTAATGTCGAAAATTGGACCCCATAAGGTTTAGTTTCTAGGTCCGCCACTGCTAGGAACCACAAGCAAAAGCCAAGCGAGAAACGAACTTACAGTTAAACCACAAGAATGGGAAAAAAAGCGATAATGGAGAGAGCAAAAAAGCGGTCACCGAGAACAAACGACCCCGTCTCAGTAAGGCGATGTATTCGCCAACGAAGGAGACAAGTGCTAGTTTGGTCAACAAAAGTAAATTAGTCAACAATAACAGTAGTGGACGGAATTATGAAAAAAAATGTGACAGAAGATATATTAGTATAAGGTAATGGGTAGGTTGTGTTATATTTGAAAGGTCATGGGTGGGAGTGTAATTTTGATGAAGGTCATGGGTGAGTAGTGTAATTTTTTCAAACTATTATCAATTTGTTGCCGCCCATAAAATTATAATCTTTCTATTTATCATTTTTATTGTTTATTATATAGTATTTAATCATAATCTAACCATAATAAATAGTCAAGCAAGGTAAAAACAAAGAGAAAAAAATCTAATTTGTTTGAAGTTTTTGTATGTTTAATATTGAACAATTTTTAATTTTATATCTTTGTGTTATTTGTTATAGTTTTATTATATTTTTAAATATTTTGTAGTATTTTAAATTTTTATTGCAAAATTACATAAAATTCCCCCGATAAAAAAAGTAGCATATTGTGAACGTGAAACATGATTTGGAGTGTCAATGGTAAAATAGTCTTTATTTAAGATCATTTCACAGAGTAGAGGTACATCAAGAATTTTGAATCTTTGTAGCGGCATGTGCAGATAGAGTTTTGAAATTATGGTACATGGTGAAATATGCAAATTTGTAGGGGCATATTGTGAATTTTCCCTAAACTTTTGGTGGAATCAAACAGTCAAACTACAATGTATATTAAGGCAGATTCGAGCGTGCAGCGTGCCCATATATAGTATCATGCAGTCTAATGATTTGGCAGTCCCGATCAGCAGCTGACTTGACTGCTTTTTGCTGACTGGGCTGTTTTTTATTATATTCACTTTAAATGGTTGTAACTTTTAATATATATGTCCAAAATGAAAAAAAAAATCATATCACTGTTCACCTAAATTCAAGCTCTTGAAAATAAGACCAGTCATGGATATGTTTTGACAACTTCGAAAAAAATTATTTTTACATGTGTATGATAATACACTAAAATAATAATATGTTTCATTAATTTTGATATTATGATTCATTAAAATTGATATTATCATTCATTAACTAATAAGTGGTGAATTAGATTAAAAATTTCATAACCGATAAAAAATCATTATTTGTTTTGTAGTGTATTATTATTGTTGTATGGTGTATATTAAACCTTATATGGTGAATCACGTATTTTTCATACATACCAAATATTGTTTTGTGTTGTATTATTGTTTAATTTTTTTATTTTTATGTGTTTATGTTGATACACTAAAATGATGATATGATTCATTAACTTTGATATTATGATTCATTAAAATTGATGTAACACCCCATCCAAAGCCTATCGTGGTTATCGCAAACTGAACACTTAATCGAATACGTCGCAGCGGAAATAAATATCACCTGGACCTTGCCACGGTCTGATCGTTAGAATATACCGGCCTTAACGTTTACAATACTTATCCAAAATACTTATCCAACTCAAAACATCAACATTCGCAATACCACAACCAACCGAGTATTAGTATCTTAAACATAATCTCCAACTTACATCAGTTTAATATAAACAGTCGGGTGCACAGGCGCAACCTGAACTCAAAATAAACAACCCACCCTAAGTCTAACCGCTCCTACTCTCGTAGTGCGTCCTCATGGGTCTCTTACCTGCAAGTGTAAAAATAGCCCCCGAGGGGGTCAGCACGAATGCTGGTACACCCTCTCATAGCCCCCAAGCTAACGGGGCTACGACGACTAATTGTCGATAGCATGGAAATTGATTACATACACAAGCATAATATGAAGTGCAATAACAATAACCACAGATGAACATATATAGTTCACAACCAATGAACGACTCAAGCGTTTCCTTAACAAGTGGGTTAGTAACCCCCTCCTTAGTCCTCATTTCCTTAATCTCAGTTCCTTACCTTACCTTAATCTTAATCTCAATCTTAATCTTAATCTTAACCTCAGTATACAAACCTTTCCTGGAAGGGATTGGTTGTAGCTTAATTCGAACCTGGGATTTAGGTGATCCCACCGCACCATCTTAATGCCACCTACTCTGGACGGGAGTCCAGCGTAGCTGAGCCGGCAACCGGCCCTAGGCTACAAGTCCGAAGACAAGTCCTTAAGCGGAGGGCGGATCTGATTCAGATACCGTCCCCTTTTTTCCTTAGCATGCATGACCGGAGATCGGTCCCGGGTTTCCTCACTCAAGTTCCAGTTAGTAGACATCTTAAACACCATGTGCTAGCTAAGCCTTAACGGGCATTAACCAACAGCCATCAAACTTAACTCTTTCTTAACTCAGTAAGTACTAAACTTGGTTAGTAACAATCTCAAGTCTCGTGGGTTAGTGTAAAGCTAACACAAACACAACGAGAATAATTATAATCCGGTTGCATGATTTATCTTGTTTTAGTCATAGCAATTAAACAGATAGCACACAAGCCGAGGGACACCTCGTTAGCAAGCAGGTCACAAGAAGGATTGTACCGTTCACCGTCGATCGTTGTTTGTTTAACCTTCTTCGGGGTCCCAATTCACAAACCTAAAACATTCATTCATTTTTAGGTCATTAGTTATTAGCACCTTACTTAACTCACTTAGTCTCTGAAGATTCCCATTTATTAACCTCTCAAGTTCTTGCCACTTAGCTTACAAACTTAACTTTAAACATTAAAACTTATACTTAATCTTAACTTAATTCCTTAAGTTTTTAGGGTCCTAATCATTATCACCCTACCAAGGGTATACCTCATTACCCAATACCATTCTTAGAATTTAAAATTTTTTTTATTTTTTATTTTTGGGTCCGACCGAACTTCCGACCGACCTTACCTAAGGTCGGTCCATTCCAGAACACTTCACCGTTTGAAAATTCTACCCCGACCGACCTTGCAAGTCCGGTCCCCAAGGTCGGTCCATTCCCGAGAGTTTCCCCGAGGGAAATTTGAGCTCGACCGAACTTGACAAGTCCGGTCCTATGTTCGGTCGATTCCAGAGACTTAATTCCTTCACAAAATACAGGTCCGACCGAACTTGTAAGTCCGGTCCCCAAGTTCGGTCGATTCCAGAAACATTTTCCGGTAGTGTAAACTGAGCCCGACCGACCTTGCAAGTCCGGTCCCTAAGGTCAGTCGGCTCCAGAACCTTGTTTCCCAATTCCCATTCAACTCCAAACTTCTCCTCATATATCCTAATATGTTATAACCTCATTGGGGCACCTCAAATACACCTTCAGCCCTCCTCAAAACACATTAAATCATTCACCAAGATTCACCTTAGTCATTATGCATTTTCCTTGTAATAATGCTAACACTTGTAATGTTTTCCTCTAGGTTTCTAGGTGGTGGTTCATACCTAATGTAACCACTATGCCAAAAGTCTTCCTCACCACTATAATCTCCTCCCAAGCATCTTTCACCTTCTAAAACTCTTTTATGCATTTACTTAAAGTTCCTTCCCAAGCTTAAACTTCCATCATCAACACATTATTCCCTTCCTAGTTGTGCAACAACATTTGCCTAAGTCCTAAATACTCAAATACATTCTCTTGATTTCTAAATCTTTCATAGTAATGCCTAAGTCATTATAAGTCCTTAGAACACCTTATTCTCACCCTTTTTCACCAAGACAATCTCTAGAACATCCTAGTACCTCCTTAGTCATTAAATTCCCTTAGAATGTCTTAGACACTCAAGCTCTCCTTTAAATTTTGCCATAGGTTCTCTAGTATATAATACCACCTAATACATGGTTTTTCTCCATCAAACAACCAACACCACACAAATTCTCATCACAACACCTTAACACACAATTTACACTAAACTTCACCACATCATCATATATTGCTTAAACTCAAAATGCTTGGCACTTAGGCCCTTAAATGACAATAATCTTAACCACTGAATTTCCACATATATTTGCCTTCAACCTGCGAATACACTCAACAAGGCTCCCATTGAAATAAAATGCTTCTTGTAGTTCATCTCCACATTGTTTTAACTATCTCTTCTTCTCATTTGCTCTTTAGTCACAAGTTCACAAGTATAGTCATTGTTTCTCCTAGGTTTTATAACACCTTCCCAATATAAACTCTACACTAAACTCATCATATACCTAAATCCCATTCTCTTAAACAACAAGACATCTTAAGGTAAGTAATTTACCTTGTTCTTTTACAAGCTTAAAAAGCTTTCTTCCTTAGGTTTTTCTTTGTTCAATCTCGGTCACCAATGTGTATCTCCTTGCCAATATTCTAAACAATATCCAATGACTCCAATGAGTACTAGATAACACATTAACCCTAAGGAACAAACCCTAGGTTAAAATATGCTTTAAGGTATTAATGTGATTGTTTTACCTTGGTTTCTCAAGACAAACTTGGATATGAAGCAAGAAGGACCTCCTCTCTCCTTTGAAGAGTAGAAACAAGCTAGAACAAGGCATAGACATGGAGTTCCATGAGTATATATTTTTGGACATGTGAAGAAAATGGTGGAAACCTAGATTTTCTTACACTTTCTTTACCTTAAGAGAATGGAGATGCCAATGGAGTCTCCAAACTTGAATTTCCTCCTCTAATGGTGGTTTGACTTGGCACCAAAATGAAGCTCTTGAAGTTTTGAAAAGATAGAAAGGAGGAGCTTGAGCTAACTAAGAAGAATATGTATTTTGTTTTGGATTTGGAGCTAAAATGAGTAAGTAGTGTGCAAGAGAAGGTGGAGCTAGCATGGAAGTATGCTTCACGTTAATGGAGAAGGGAAAGAGAGCAAGAAACCGTGGGAAACAAGGGAGAATGAAGAAGTGAGGAGAGAGAACCACTAAAGGTGAGATATTATGTTAAAAAGGTGAATAGTTAACTTACTTGCTTTTGCTTTCTCTTTACTTAGCTAGATAAGTGTGGTGAGTCACACTTAAAAACCGGCCCCCTTTTATAAATGAGGGTAATTAAGTCTTTGTTGACCAAATGTCTCACTTATATAGACTTATGTTATAAACTGGCTTAATTAATTCACTATTCACCAAAACAAAGCACATTGTTGTGAAATTTTTGATTTCCCATTGATATAGACTTCCAAATGTGATAATATATAGTACACATGTTAATTAAAGAGTAATGATGGACATTTAGCCATTCAAAACTCATTTACAAGACAATTTTTCAAAAACGTGCTTTAAGACTCCTTAAAGCACATTTTGTGTTTTAACTTGTTTTCAAGCTTGGTTTTCTTTGGTAATTGATTTAAAATGACCATTATAATATTACTAAGGTCTTAGAACAATATTTGGGTACTCTCCCAAGTCTCTCCAAGCTTAGAGCACGTTTTTGTTAAAACTGCTCTTTCGGTGTTTCCTTATATTTTCTTTGATTAGAAATGTTTCTTAATGTTTCTAAGGCATTATTAGCCTCCTTATATCTTAGTTTATCATTTAAACACCATATCTAAGTTTGGGGTATTTCAATCTACCCCCCTTAAAAGAACTTTGTCCTCAAAGTTCACACATGTGCTTAACCATTCACGGTACACAGTTCTCTTAATCTTAATACCACATCTTATATTCACATTCATACATCTCAAGACTCAAAGGTCAATGTCAAATACAATACATAAGTATTATACATAACTCAAATTTACACCGAAGTGTAGCAACTTACACAAATTCACATCTTAACCAACGAAACAAACGACAAACATGATCGTTTCCTAACTCAAAAGCGAGGAAGCTCTACCCCCCTTAAAAAGGGGTACGCCCCGTACCCTATATAGACGATCTAGTCAGTAAATAAAGAAGGGTACTTCGCCCTCATCTTATCCTCTAATTCCCACGTGGCCTCTTCGACATCCTGGTTAGACCAGAGAACCTTCACCAGTCGCTGACTTGTGGCGAGTGTCCCTAGTCTTGCTGTCCAAGATTCTCTGAGGAGTTTCCACGGATCTCATATTTGGTTCTAAAGTCAACCTCTCAGGTTCTAACACATGGGAGGGGTGGTGCATGTATTTCTTCAGCTGTGAAACATGAAAAACATCATGCACTTTACCCAGCTCAGCAGGTAAATTCAACCTGTAAGCAACCGGGCCCACCCGCTCCGTAATCTCATAAGGACCAACAAATTTCGGGCTTAATTTGCCCTTCTGCCCAAACCTGAATACACCCTTCATCGGTGATACTCGCAGAAATACCTGGTCGCCCACTGCGAACTCCAGGTCCGCCGTTCGAACATCAGCATACGACTTCTGCCTATCTTGAGCAGCTTTCATGTTCTCCCTGATTTGCTGAACTTCAGCCTTAACTTGTTCTAAGTACTCTGGTCCTATAATGACCGTCTCACTCGACTCATCCCAGTAGAGCGGTGTACGACATGGTCTACCGTACAACGCTTGAAAAGGTGCCATCTTGATCGAAGCGTGATAGCTGTTGTTGTATGAAAACTCGATCAGATGCAATCTGTCAATCCAACTGCCCTGGAAGTCTAAGGCACATGCTCTCAGCATGTCCTCGAGTGTCTGAATAGTACGCTCAGTCTGACCATCTGTCTGAGGATGGAACGCGGTACTCAGTTTGAGTTCTGTACCCAACGCTTCTCTGGTAGCTCTCCAGTACCTCGAAAGGAATCTGGTATCTCTATCTAACACTATGGTCTTTGGTATGCCGTGATGTCTCATGATTTCTTTCTCAAATAACTCAGCTAATTTGGTCACCTTCCAAGTATCCTTCATCGGTATGAATCGGGCTACTTTGGTAAGGCGATCCACCACCACCCATATCATATTGAGACCTCCCCTAGCAGGTGGAAGCCCAACTACGAAGTCCATGGAGATATCATGGAACTTCCACTCCGAAACTGGCATCGACTGTACCATTCCGCCCGGTCGTCGGTGCTCGAATTTCACCTTCTGGCATGTGAGACACCTCAAGACGAACTCGGTAACATCTGTCTTCATCCCCGACCACCAGAAGTATCTCTTCATGTCTTTATACATTTTAGAGGCTCCCGGATGGATGGAAACTGAAGAACAGTGTGATTCTCTAAGTATACGGTCTTTCAGATCCGTGTTGCCTCGTGGTATGCATAATCGGCCCTTAAGTCTGATCAGATCATCATCATGAAGTCTGAAGTCGTATTTCTGACTCTCAAAGGTACCATCTGTCAGCTTCTGTCTGACCTCTCTCATATACTCATCTGTCCTCTGAGCCTCTCGCACCTCATCAACCAAGCTGGAGAGAAAAACTAGCGAATGGAGTGAGTGTGCTCGACGGCTCAGGGCATCTGCTACAACATTGGCCTTCCCCTCTTTGTATTGGAGGTCAATGTCATAGTCTTTCAGAAACTCTAACCATCTCCTCTGTCGAAGATTTAACTCCTTCTGAGTGAATATGTATTTCAAACTCTTGTGATCGGTGTAGATCGTGACACTAACCCCATATAAGTAGTGACGCCATATCTTCAAAGCGAAGACTACAGCTCCCAGCTCCAAATCATGTGTGGGGTAGTTCTCCTCATGTTTCTTCAACTGGCGTGAGGCATATGCCACCACCTTGCCATGTTGCATGAGCACGCAACCCAGCCCTCTGCGGATGCATCACAATAAACCTCAAAGCCCTCTGTACCGTCTGGAATGGTCAGTACCGGTGCAGTGGTCAGTGAGTCCTTCAAGCGTTGAAATGATCTCTCACAGTCAACTGTCCACAGAAATGGTGCATCTTTCTTCATCAGACTGGTCATCGGTTTCACGACCTTGCTGAAATCTCTAACAAACCTCCTGTAGTAACCTGCCAGACCGAGAAAGCTCCTGATGTCGGTAACAGTCTTCGGCCTTGGCCAGGTACGTACGGCATCAATCTTTGCTGGATCCACTGCGATCCCAGCATCTGAGATGACATGACCTAGGAAAGAGACCTGGTCAAGCCAAAACTCACACTTGGAGAACTTAGCATATAGCTGGTTCTCCCTCAGTATTTCCAATACCCTCCTCAGATGTTCCTCATGTTCTACTTTAGACTTTGAATATATCAGAATGTCATCAATAAAAACCACAACCGACTTGTCCAGCTGCTCCCGGAACAAGCGGTTCATCAGATCCATAAACTTCGCCGGTGCGTTCGACAAACCGAACGGCATCACTGTAAACTCATAGTGGCCATATCGTGTCCGGAATGCCGTCTTCTCAATGTCTCCCTCCTTAATGGCTATCTGATGATACCCCGATCTGAGATCAATCTTGGAAAACACAGATGCTCCCTTCAACTGATCGAACAGATCGTCAATGCGTGGGTAGTGGGTACTTATTCTTCACTGTCACTGCATTCAGCTCTCTGTAGTCGATGCAGAGGCGGAGACTACCATCCTTCTTCTTCACGAAGAGGACTGGCGCTCCCCATGGTGACACACTTGGTCTAATGAATCCCTTATCCAACAAATCTTTCAATTGTTCTTTTAACTCAGTCATTTCTGCCGGAGCCAACGGTATGGTGCCTTGGCTATCGGTTCGGTACCAGGTAGCAGCTCAATGGTGAACTCTACCTCCCGAGTGGGTGGCATGCCGGGCAGTTCCCGTGGGGAAATAAGGCGGGGAACTCCGACACTACCGGTAAGTCGGGGTCGAACTCAGGGTCTCTCTCTATGTCCTATCATAGCAGAGGTATACTTCTTCCTTCCTTCTTAATTCTATGCATTGCCATGGCGGTGATGATCTTAGTCGAAGGCTCTCTGGCCTCTGGCGGTATGATATTGTTACCCCAGACGGGACTCCTGAGCAGCAATCTATGCTCGGCGCAGAGGATACGTCCCTTGTGCCGCTCCAACCAGTTCATCCCGAAGATAACATCAAATCCTAGCTTACTGAACTCAATGAAACTGACTGGGAAGTCTTCCCCCTTAATTCCGATGGTGGCTCCTCGGTAGTAACGAGTGCAACGAACCTTTTCCTTAGACGGGAGCGTAACCGTGAAGTCGGGTAGCTCATCAGCGTCTAGCCCCAACCTGCTCGCGAATGGTGCTGAGACAAAGGTATGCGAGGCCCCTGAGTCGAAGAGAACTGATGCCTCAATCCCATTAATCGGAAAGGTGCCGGTGAGGATAGTACCGCTGGCGTCGGCCTGTGCCTCCGTAAGTATGCTTAGTGCACCTTCCGTACCGAGTCCATAACCTAATTGTGTTCACAAGCTCCATGAGTATTGATGGTATAACAAGAGTCGTAATCAATTTATATGAACAACACTGTTATTTTATTCATGACCATCCTGTTTACAACATGTGCTTCAATCTTACATCTCATTTCTTATCTCATTCTAACATTACATGGCTAATATTGTCTAAAGGTTAGGTTTAATCTTCCTGGTCTCATATGGTCGCATTGATTACTGCTGATGGTGCTGTATTCAGCTTGATTCTCTTAATCCCATGGTATAACATCCTTGATTCTCCTCCCAAAATTAATACATCACCTGACTTAAATTATCTTATCTGCACGGTCCGCACCCTTTGCTCGCCGTATAAAAATTCCGCATCATCTCCAATGGACCAGGACACTACGGGTATCCCTCTTTCGAGAGATTCCGTTGTCTCGTCCTTATCCTGGTGTAGTCCCAGTTTTCCGTCCTTCTCGTAGAAGTTTACAATGCAAATGTCTGCTTGGATGTCTGGAATCGGTTCAGCCTCTAACTGCTGAGCGATTTCCACGACTTGTGTAATAACTGGATGGAACTCTTCGGGTATTCCCGATGGTGAACTCCATCTTGCTCCCTCATGGTTTGGTAATTCTTGGCATACGGATTCCAATCCTTGCCCAAGCTCATCATCTTTAACTTCATCCTTGCTCCCCCTGGGTACTCCGGTGTGTAAAAACCTCCCGGTCCCATTCCTAGTTGATTGCATCTCCTGATGATGGCTATTTGTGCTTCGGGTGTCAGGTATCCCCTTAATAAAATCATACCTGGGCGGATAACCTGACAATGTTCGGTTGGAAAGTGTATGGTTTCGATGTCGGTGTGCTCCGGGCTAGATGTAGATGGTATAGGGTAGCAGATGTTGAATCTTCCTAAAGTGGTAGTAGGTTATGTCTTACTTAAGTTCTAATCTCATCTTATTCTTACTTAACTCATTTATTCACCAAACATGCATGATAATGCGGTAAGCAGGTAGTTTTATTACTAAATGGTTATAGTGGTACCTGGCCTCGATGAGGGCTCAGGCTCATCGTCCCGGTCCACCATGTGTAAAGTGGGCCCCGTCTTCTGGGTCACCCGTGGGTTCTTGTCCGCCGGCTGCTGCACCTTCCTCTGACCGTCAGATCCAGCTCCCTGATCGGTCTTGCCCTTGCCCTGGTATCGGGCCTATAGGCTCTGCTAGCAGGATTCCGGTAACACTCATAAGCTCGATGCCCGTAGACACCACAGAAGTTGCACTCCACCTTATTCCCCTTACAGTCGAGCCCGGGGTGGTCCTTGTGACACCATCTACAGATGAAGTGTCGCTGGTAGCCACCACCGGCTCCCCTCTCAGTCTCAGATCCTGTGGATTCACAATATCAATTCTCATATCTCAAACGGTTACTAATTTACTTCTTAACTCATTCTTGTTAGTTTCCTTACCCTTTGGCGCCTTAGAGCGCAGGGGTGTAGCTGCAATAGCATACGTCAACTTCAATGGCTCTTCCGAAGCCTTCTCCTTTTCCTCCTTCCCCTTTGGGTTCTGATTTTTCTGGGCCTGAGGCTGGTACTTCTGTTTCTTGTACCCTCCTTGCCCCTGACTTTCTGAGCTTTTACCAGCACTCTTCCTCTTAGCATTCTCCTCGTCCCTCAGCTGGACGGTAATCTCAACCTTAGCAGCGGCATGATAGCACTCCTGCTTTTCCATGGTATTAGTCACACTTATTTCTCATAATCTAAACCTTATTCATCACTTACTCAAATCTCAATCATTCTTATTACCTGCAAGGTAGTGTAACTCGTCGGCCCCATGCCGTAGCGGAGTCGATGGCTAAGCCCGCCATAGAAGCGGTCCACCAAGATCTGGTCAGAATACCCTAAACCTGGCAGAAGACGGAGCAAGGCAGTGAACTCTGAGTAATACTCGTCCACTGTCATCTTGTCCGACTGCTTAAGCGCATCCAACTGTAAGCGCTTCTTCGTCTGGACATGGGCGGGGTAGTACTTTGCTCGTAGCAAGGCGGTGTACTGCTCCCAGCCGAACTCTGGATTGGCCACATGCTCGGCCCTCACCAGCTTCCACCAATCGCCTGCCGCCCCCTTCAGGTAGAAAGCAGCTAGGCGCACCTTGATCCCAGCAGGGACATCAAGGGTCTCGAAGGCGGTCTCAGCTCGGAGATGTACGCCTCAAGCTTGGCGGGATCGGTCTCCCCCTTAAAATGCGCGGGTCGAAGGTCTGCAAGACTCTTCACCCAGTTTGGTTCCCTAGGTTGTGGCGGTGGAGGTGGTGCACCCACACCAGGCTGATAGCCCATATGCCCTAAAGCGGCAGCTACGATCTCTGCGATCGTCTGCCCTCCAGGTATCCCTGAAGTATCCTCACCCCGGCCGCGACCTCGGCCTCCTCTAGGGCGTCCTGCCATCTGAACAAGCATAACTCACATTAGATTCACATTCACCACTGTTTTGGTTAGTAAATTTATAACGTCCGTAGACGGTAAAGACAATCCACACTTATTAGTGGTCATCTGACTCTACTCACTCTAACTTCTCACACCCTTAACCCAACACTTATTCCTTACTTATATCCTAACTCGGTGGTTACTCATGTCCGGTATTTCTTGATCAGAGCGTAACTACGCTCTGATACCACTTTTTGTAACACCCCATCCAAAGCCTATCGTGGTTATCGCAAACTGAACACTTAATCGAATACGTCGCAGCGGAAATAAATATCACCTGGACCTTGCCACGGTCTGATCGTTAGAATATACCGGCCTTAACGTTTACAATACTTATCCAAAATACTTATCCAACTCAAAACATCAACATTCGCAATACCACAACCAACCGAGTATTAGTATCTTAAACATAATCTCCAACTTACATCAGTTTAATATAAACAGTCGGGTGCACAGGCGCAACCCGAACTCAAAATAAACAACCCACCCTAAGTCTAACCGCTCCTACTCTCGTAGTGCGTCCTCATGGGTCTCTTACCTGCAAGTGTAAAAATAGCCCCCGAGGGGGTCAGCACGAATGCTGGTACACCCTCTCATGGCCCCCAAGCTAACGGGGCTACGACGACTAATTGTCGATAGCATGGAAATTGATTACATACACAAGCATAATATGAAGTGCAATAACAATAACCACAGATGAACATATATAGTTCACAACCAATGAACGACTCAAGCGTTCCCTTAACAAGTGGGTTAGTAACCCCCTCCTTAGTCCTCATTTCCTTAATCTCAGTTCCTTACCTTACCTTAATCTTAATCTTAATCTTAATCTTAACCTCAGTATACAAACCTTTCCTGGAAGGGATTGGTTGTAGCTTAATTCGAACCTGGGATTTAGGTGATCCCACCGCACCATCTTAATGCCACCTACTCTGGACGGGAGTCCAGCGTAGCTGAGCCGGCAACCGGCCCTAGGCTACAAGTCCGAAGACAAGTCCTTAAGCGGAGGGCGGATCTGATTCAGATAGTCCCCCTTTTTCCTTAGCATGCATGACCGGAGATCGGTCCCGGGTTTCCTCACTCAAGTTCCAGTTAGTAGACATCTTAAACACCATGTGCTAGCTAAGCCTTAACGGGCATTAACCAACACCATCAAACTTAACTCTTTAACTCAGTAAGTACTAAACTTGGTTAGTAACAATCTCAAGTCTCGTGGGTTAGTGTAAAGCTAACACAAACACAACGAGAATAATATAATCCGGTTGCATGCTTTATCTTGTTTTAGTCATAGCAATTAAACAGATAGCACACAAGCCGAGGGACACCTCGTTAGCAAGCAGGTCACAAGAAGGATTGTACCGTTCACCGTCGATCGTTGTTTGTTTAACCTTCTTCGGGGTCCCAATTCACAAACCTAAAACATTCATTCATTTTTAGGTCATTAGTTATTAGCACCTTACTTAACTCACTTAGTCTCTAAGATTCCCATTTATTAACCTCTCAAGTTCTTGCCACTTAGCTTACAAACTTAACTTTAAACATTAAAACTTATACTTAATCTTAACTTAATTCCTTAAGTTTTAGGGTCCTAATCATTATCACCCTACCAAGGGTATACCTCATTACCCAATACCATTCTTAGAATTTAAAATTTTTTTTTATTTTTGGGTCCGACCGAACTTCCGACCGACCTTACCTAAGGTCGGTCCATTCCAGAACACTTCACCGTTTGAAAATTCTACCCCGACCGACCTTGCAAGTCCGGTCCCCAAGGTCGGTCCATTCCCGAGAGTTTCCCCGAGGGAAATTTGAGCTCGACCGAACTTGACAAGTCCGGTCCTATGTTCGGTCGATTCCAGAGACTTAATTCCTTCACAAAATACAGGTCCGACCGAACTTGTAAGTCCGGTCCCCAAGTTCGGTCGATTCCAGAAACATTTTCCGGTAGTGTAAACTGAGCCCGACCGACCTTGCAAGTCCGGTCCCTAAGGTCGGTCGGCTCCAGAACCTTGTTTCCCAATTCCCATTCAACTCCAAACTTCTCCTCATATATCCTAATATGTTATAACCTCATTGGGGCACCTCAAATACACCTTAAGCCCTCCTCAAAACACATTAAATCATTCACCAAGATTCACCTTAGTCATTATGCATTTTCCTTGTAATAATGCTAACACTTGTAATGTTTTCCTCTAGGTTTCTAGGTGGTGGTTCATACCTAATGTAACCACTATGCCAAAGTCTTCCTCACCACTATAACATCATCTCCCAAGCATCTTTCACCTTCTAAAACTCTTTTATGCATTTACTTAAAGTTCCTTCCCAAGCTTAAACTTCCATCATCAACACATTATTCTCTTCCTAGTTGTGCAACAACATTTGCCTAAGTCCTAAATACTCAAATACATTCTCTTGATTTCTAAATCTTTCATAGTAATGCCTAAGTCATTATAAGTCCTTAGAACACCTTATTCTCACCCTTTTTCACCAAGACAATCTCTAGAACATCCTAGTACCTCCTTAGTCATTAAATTCCCTTAGAATGTTAGACACTCAAGCTCTCCTTTAAATTTTGCCATAGGTTCTCTAGTATATAATACCACCTAATACATGGTTTTTCTCCATCAAACAACCAACACCACACAAATTCTCATCACAACACCTTAACACACAATTTACACTAAACTTCACCACATCATCATATATTGCTTAAACTCAAAATGCTTGGCACTTAGGCCCTTAAATGACAATAATCTTAACCACTGAATTTCCACATATATTTGCCTTCAACCTGCGAATACACTCAACAAGGCTCCCATTGAAATAAAATGCTTCTTGTAGTTCATCTCCACATTGTTTTAACTATATCTTCTTCTCATTTGCTCTTTAGTCACAAGTTCACAAGTATAGTCATTGTTTCTCCTAGGTTTTATAACACCTTCCCAATATAAACTCTACACTAAACTCATCATATACCTAAATCCCATTCTCTTAAACAACAAGACATCTTAAGGTAAGTAATTTACCTTGTTCTTTTACAAGCTTAAAAAGCTTTCTTCCTTAGGTTTTTCTTTGTTCAATCTCGGTCACCAATGTGTATCTCCTTGCCAATATTCTAACCAATATCCAATGACTCCAATGAGTACTAGATAACACATTAACCCTAAGGAACAAACCCTAGGTTAAAATATGCTTTAAGGTATTAATGTGATTGTTTTACCTTGGTTTCTCAAGACAAACTTGGATATGAAGCAAGAAGGACCTCCTCTCTCCTTTGAAGAGTAGAAACAAGCTAGAACAAGGCATAGACATGGAGTTCCATGAGTATATATTTTCGGACATGTGAAGAAAATGGTGGAAACCTAGATTTTCTTACACTTTCTTTACCTTAAGAGAATGGAGATGCCAATGGAGTCTCCAAACTTGAATTTCCTCCTCTAATGGTGGTTTGACTTGGCACCAAAATGAAGCTCTTGAAGTTTTGAAAAGATAGAAAGGAGGAGCTTGAGCTAACTAAGAAGAATATGTATTTTGTTTTGGATTTGGAGCTAAAATGAGTAAGTAGTGTGCAAGAGAAGGTGGAGCTAGCATGGAAGTATGCTTCACGTTAATGGAGAAGGGAAAGAGAGCAAGAAACCGTGGGAAACAAGGGAGAATGAAGAAGTGAGGAGAGAGAACCACTAAAGGTGAGATATTATGTTAAAAGGTGAATAGTTAACTTACTTGCTTTTGCTTTCTCTTACTTAGCTAGATAAGTGTGGTGAGTCACACTTAAAAACCGGCCCCTTTTATAAATGAGGGTAATTAAGTCTTTGTTGACCAAATGTCTCACTTATATAGACTTATGTTATAAACTAGCTTAATTAATTCACTATTCACCAAAACAAAGCACATTGTTGTGAAATTTTTGATTTCCCATTGATATAGACTTCCAAATGTGATACTATATAGTACACATGTTAATTAAAGAGTAATGATGGACATTTAGCCATTCAAAACTCATTTACAAGACAATTTTTCAAAAACGTGCTTTAAGACTCCTTAAAGCACATTTTGTGTTTTAACTTGTTTTCAAGCTTGGTTTTCTTTGGTAATTGATTTAAAATGACCATTATAATATTACTAAGGTCTTAGAACAATATTTGGGTACTCTCCCAAGTCTCTCCAAGCTTAGAGCACGTTTTTGTTAAAACTGCTCTTTCGGTGTTTCCTTATATTTTCTTTGATTAGAAATGTTTCTTAATGTTTCTAAGGCATTATTTAGCCTCCTTATATCTTAGTTTATCATTTAAACACCATATCTAAGTTTGGGGTATTTCAATTGATATTATGATTCATTAACTAATAAGTGGTGAGTTAGATAACAAACTTCGGAACCGACAAAAAATCATCATTGTTTTGTAGTGTATTATTATTATTGTATGGTGCAATTTAAATCTTTTATGGTGAATCATGTACTTTTCATACATACCAAATATTGTTTCGTATTGCATTATTGTTAATTTTTTTTATTTCTATATGTTTGCGATGATATTCTAAAATGAAGATATGATTCATTAATTTTGATATTATGATTCATTAAAACTGATATTATGATTCATTAACTAACAAGTGGTGAATTGGATAACAAACTTTGAAACTAGTAATGGATCATTATTGTAACACACTATTATTATTATTCTTTTGTGGTGTATTATTATTATTTATATGATGTATTTTAAGTCTTCTATAGTGAATCATATTTTTTTTAACATACCGATTTCAAAACAGATAATGAATCATTATTGTTTTGTAGTGTATTATTATTGTTGTATGGTGTATTTTAAATTGTATATGGTGAATCAAGTATGGTTGATATGTATAGATATATACATATAAAAATATAAAATTTTAAAGTTGTCAAAACATATCCATGTGTGGTCTTGTTTTGAAGAGCTTGAATTTAGATGAACAATGATATAATTTTTTTTCATTTTGGACTTATATTTTAAAAGTTACAACCAATTGAAGTTAATATGGTAAAAAGGTAGTCCAGTCAGCAAAACAATCCAGTCAACAGCTGACTGGACTCCCAAGTGGACAGGACTACACCAAGTTGTACGTAGGCAAGCCGCACCATGTACCGTCTGGTATATTAAAGTGAAGAAGGTTTCAAGAAAAATAAATAAGAATGATTTAAAAATAAATCTCAACCATAAAAACAATACAAAAAATAGTAATTATGAAAATAAATATAATTAACAGCAAATAATATTTAGAGTATAAGTTTCTATATTTTAGCTTACATGATGTAAATTATAAGAATATTATTTTATACTAAATACACTAAATGTAATTTAGAAATAAATATTAAAGGATTAATAATTTAAACCAGGAATTGTTTATATTCTTAAAGGTTAGAGACTAGTCATATGAAAAAGGGTTTGTGATTCTAAGGAACTTCTTTTGTTTGTTGCTTTCCCTAGCCCAATAGGTAGGGTACCAAAGATTGGTTGGTTTGAATGTTAATAGATGTTACGACTCAATGTTGCGTATGTCTCGACCGAGGTTTAGATTGAAGGTGTGAGGATTAGATTGAAGCTTGACATAATGGATTACCTTGCTGAACTTTAGTGGGAGATCGAGGAGGCCGAAAACATGTATAGGATTGTCTATAGCACTACCTGGTAGGATTCAAGCTAATCATATCACATAATTTATGTCACCTTTAGATGACAGATGCTAAGGTCAACTTTGGTGTGTTTTCCACAATTAATATGCCTACCCTAGTAATTAGTACTATATATTGTCATGTGAAGATGTTGCCTTCCGCTCTCTCCTAGACCCCCTCGTCCCTCACCCTGAGCAACTCAACCTACCACCATGTCACCACCACATACACTAGCCTCAACACCTTCTAACACCAACTCAGCCACCCTCCCCCACATCAAAGCTCTCACCAAAATTTCCTACCTTTTCACCACTCCCTTCACTCGCCTTCCCCGTTGCTCACCATCGACAGCTATGACCGTCGACAACATTGACCCAGCTCGGAAACCAACCCCAGGAGCGACTGTATTCATAGATAATATCAACCCAGCCACTAAGTCTGGTACTATCTGGAAGCTTTTTGATAAGTTTGAACAGATTATCGGCATTCGCTTACCTAAGGTCCCAAGAATACCCACAAAAACTAGATACGGGTTCGTTGAATACAAACTAAAAGCGGATGCTGATCAGGCAATTCTTGAAACTAATGGTATGACGGTGGACAGAAGCAAGCTGCAAACTCAAACAACGATTAACTGGAGGTTTACCCTGGGAGCCCCACCTCCAAGATGGGTACCAAAACCACAAGCTACGCAAGCATACTCAAGCCATCAGAGACCACCTTCTCCACCGCCAGTAGCTCACCCCCAGACAAAATGTTCACTCCCAAGGTTTCATTAGCTTGGAACCATCGCTCCTAATGAAAGAAAAGCTGGCTCGTAGCATCGTTGTCTCCCTACCCGTCGGAACAAGCTTGAGAAGAATGAAACAAATGACGCTAATGTGGGAACTAAATACAGAGTCAATCATTTGCGTCTCCCCAACCAAATACATTCTAATCTTTAAATCCCATGAAGAAGCTGAAGAAATCCTGCACTCAAATCTAGGGGAAGACTTGAGATGGGGCAAAAGAGCCTGGCATAGTGATGACCAACTCACAAGTCGATCCACAAGTATAGCAGTTCAGGGACTACCATGCTTGGTCTGAAACAGCCATGCGTTTAGTCACCATGCATCTCGGAAGTATTTCAACAATCTCCAGTGACATGCATCTACTGCCTAAGTTCGTAGAGGCACATGCAACATTAGAAACGATGAGGATGTCTGAAATACCCCTAAATTAATTTATATTAAACATTAAATTATTATATGGTATTATGAAAATTAATTTAGGGGATTTCTTTTATTAAATCCTAAATAATACAATTAAAACTAAATTATTATATGGTATTATCAATTTAATAAAAAGATTTATAAGTCAATAAATCTTGGAAAAATTTTGAGTCACTCTAATTATATTATAAAAAATTTAGATGTATTTGGAACATTGATTTGAATCATAAAAGTCAATATAAAATCATAGAAACCTTAAAGCTTCTTAAGTCTTGCTAGGGTTGACTTTTTGAGAATGATCAACCAGCCCATGAAACCTATACCAATAGAAAGATTATGGAAAACCAAGAAGATTGATAATAAGAATGTTAAAACGGATCATCTTAACTCAAGATATGATCTAGGGCAGTTTAGAGCCAAAATTTTAAAGTTTGCTGACGTGGCTAGGGTTTCCTGACTCAGCCGCGTGCCTCGGTTTCCGTGCTCCAGCCAGTCAGCCAAAACCGCCTAAGTATCTCAACAGATTAGCATGTTACGTTGGTCAATCTTTAGACGACCATAACTCTCAGTCAGTTCATCCAATTGCCTTCAAACCTTCATCATTCTCTTCTCCTTTTAACATAGTTTCTAACTATATATCTATCTAAACCTAATTAGCCTCACACAATAAGTTATGCCATCTCAAAGTTGCCTCCCCGAGAATCTGCAACACTGAATTTCCAGAAATCCATTAGATAAGGTAAACGTAGCTCGACCATATCTCCTTCGTTCGTGAATGAAAAGTCAAGAAACATAGCTCGTTTTCAAGATCTTCAACTGCTCTACAACTCTTATGAAGGAACCCCAAGCTAGTTCCCAGTCGTTTGAAAGATTAAGGCGTCTAAAGTCCCCGCCTCGATCACGTCAGATTCTTGCCCATAATTTTTCCAGAAACGAACTGGTAAACTCGGATCTTGTGAGATTATAACTCTTCCTTTCTTGTGCCAAATTAGTTTTTCCATAGCTCATTTTAAAGCTCTTTGATTCCTCTTCAACTTCTATTTAGACATCTAAGGCTAAATCACTACCAATTGGTACAGAAAGTCGTCTAAAGTTCGTCACCAGATTCAGTTCGTTAACTTTCTGCCCAGAATTTCCAGAAACAATGGTAAACCCGACTTTTTTCACTATCATAACTTTCTCATTTTTGTACTAAAATTCATGCACCATATCTTTTTTGAAAGCTCTTTAACTCCTCTTAAACTTTCCTTAAGGAAGCAAAAGCTGAATCGTCCTCATTTGGGAGTGTTAAGCGTCCAACGTAGGCAACGCGGTCAGGACGCAATTGTAACCCAGAATTTCAGTGGTAAACTCGAATCTTGAAGAGTCTATAACTTTCTCCACAGTGCTCCGTTTTCAATTATTCTTTCACCCATGTGTAGAGTTACAATATTTCATTTAAACTTGATAAAGACCTTGGAATGAATCGCTTTAGGTTGTGAGAATCAGATCTGAGAAGTTGGCATCTTGAACTGCACATGAAATAATGAATCTTGGTAAGGTCGAATCTTGTTTGACTAATTTAATGATCTTCCCGAATGAACTTTGACATGAAATTTTATACATGTGTGAATTATAAAGTATACTTCGTTTTTATATAAATTAATATAAATTTGGAGTTATAAAACGTAAGTTTGGATTTTTATAAGTTACGGCCGTGTATGAATCAACTTAGCTATTTAATAAAGTAATGTTTAGGAAATAAAAATTTTAGAATATGTCTAAAATGTTATAGTTACCATACGTAACATTTGGGAATTTCTAGATAATGGGAAATAAGTTTAATAAATGATTTCCTTAATCTTTCCTAAGTAACTTTATAATATATAGTTTTAATGTAATGATAAGTTAATGAGTGATTGAATACTATACTTTATAGATTGAAAATAATATTATGAGGTTACAATAACGTTTAATGCAGTATGTGATAATTACATTAAATTCTAAACTTTTATGAGGAAATAAAAGAATTAAACTGTTACTTTAGGGTAAATAGAGAAATATAATTAACTCATTTATATTATTAACTTTAAGTTATGGAAGTTAATATAGGAAGTTAAGAATAAGGGAAATACTTTACTTTATAAGTTGTATACCGACTAAGATTTAATTACAAGATATTAGGATAATTAAATGGGTTACATGAAGGGTTACTTAAATATATACATATATATTATTACATGATTAATAATAAATTAAGAGAAATATATTTTATTAATAAAATATGGGAATATTAGTAATTTAAATGTAATCCTTACGTAATATTCTCAGTACTAAATGATAGTTTGACATCTTAAGATAATACTATTAAAAAATATTATATGAGGTGGTATTAATTATGGTTATGAATTAAGCTAAAGAGTTACCTTTGAATTTCTAAGATTATATAAACCATATTAAAATGCAAGTATAACATTATTTGTCAATGACCAGAATGTAAATCTATAATTGGGTTAAGTAATTAATAAGTTATGACTAAGGAAAATTTGAAATTAGATTTCATAAAATGTTACACAAATAGATCTTGTTATAAATTAATAATAAAATAAATGGGATACTTTTACATCTAGATGCGAAGTGAATTAAGAAGTCTAGATTTAATCATTTCATAACATTTATAGTATTGAACAATAACTTAATGTTTTAAGATAAACTCATTAAAAGGATTATGATATAAAACTATATTAAACTATGATTAGGAAATTAATCTAAATAATAATCCTTAAGTTTCTTAGAATTAGATAAGGGGGGTTGCTATTCGCAGTACAAAATTACTAACCACCGCAGTACAAAAGTTTTTTAAATCATAGTGACGTTGTAAACATGTAATGATGTGTCACTGTGTTTTTTTTTTCAAAAAATGATATCTGAAAGTAAATTTATCCAAGTAGTTTGTAGTTGATTAGTAGGGAATTTTACTAGTTACTTTTTTGTTGTAATCAATACAGGAATCTTTTTTTTTTAAAAAAAAGTGTTGGATTACATTTTTATGTGTTTATACTATTAATATGACTTAAAATTAATTTGTACTATGAATAGCAAAAAACTTTACTATTTGCAGTACAATTTTTTTTCACCTAACTTACTTGAATAAGTTGGAATGTTGTGGGGAGACACTTTTTTCTGAAACAAAAGAGAATTGAATGACCAAATTTCAGTCAAAATGATTAAAACAACTAAGTTAAAGAAACACTAAGTCACACCAACTAAGTTAAAGAAAAACTAAGTTACAACAACGAAGTTAAAGAAAAACTAAGTCACAACAACTAAGTTAAAGAAAAACTAAGTTACAACAACGATGTTAAAGAAAAACTAAGTTACAAGAACTAAGTTACAACAACTAAGTTAAAGAAAAACTAAGTTACAACAACTAAGTTAAAGAAAAACTAAGTTACAACAACTAAGTTAAAGAAAAACTAAGTTACAACGTTGTTCCATCTGTCTAACCTAGATTGTATTTGATGAATCCAAGGTCCAACAGTGTTTGGATCTCTATAAAAGAACCACTACGGATAGACAGGGGGGAGTGGGGAGTCATCAACCATACAAAACCTTACGACATGACCCTGGGGGCAAACTCCTATGTGGATCTCTCCTCTTGGTCTATCACGATCGGTATAATTATCGATCGGAATGTATGTGGCACTTGACATACCCCCCAGACAGTAGAGTAGAAAACTACTATCGAAGTGTACTTTGTCGCGATCACTATCCCCATTTCCGTGGTCATCTATTTCTCTTGAGGTGCTGCCCCATCCCTATTCCAATGAATCGCTCTTATCATGCCGTTGAACGGTGCTTCGTTAAACATGCTCTTGTATACATGCTTCGCCGGTTCTGTATTCTTCATGTGATGGTGCATTCCTCTACGGACATCTTTCCACCTCTCTTCGTTTGAATACAGGTAATCAGCAATCACCTTGAAACCATAATTTCCATCTCCACGAACATCAATATACCTAGTGATATATTGATATAGGTTGGATGGGAAATACTGGTAGTATGGGAAGCTGTTTATGAGCATGAATCGATTCGGATCTGATGATCCTATATTAAGTGATCTTCTATTTGATGGTGCTCCTTCGGACTGGCTCACCCTTGGTCGGTTACGCTCTCAAGATGAAGGTTCCCGACGGTTTGGTCTTGAGGTCCCGGTAGGTCTGCCAATCCCAAACTTTTCTAATGGTTCTCCTAATTGGCACACCATATCTGGATGAAGGAAGTTCTGGATTTGACTGTAACATTTGGCCATCAGAGTCGGATCGTCTAACTGTGCTACCTTAGAAGAACTATCACGCCATCTGTTTTGTTCTGCCACCTTGTAGGATAGCATATCAATTGTTGATTCATGATTCTCCCAGCTTAGGGTATACTAGAAACGATGTATATCCCTCTTTGAGCACAGTATACCACTATCCAGCATGTAGTTTAATTTACATGTACATGGTAATCCATGAGAGGTTACCTTGTCACATCCATAGATTGAGCTATCCATTTGAACATACTCGTCACTCCGATGAACTGAACCAAAGGCATTTTTACGATGATCGTCTTATAGGTTGCATCAATGCCTATGACGTACGAGCAAGCTTGCAGCAGTAATCTAGAGGTAGGGTGTGCAAAGAAGATGGACCCAAGTCGTGTTCGATCCCCTAAATTGTGAAAGTATGCAGAATCATGTTATCTATCAAATTAATATGAAACCTAAAGGATTACAGTTATTTGAGACATCCTAAGTTGACTTACTTAGTTCTGTAGTGTAATCGTAGTAGTTGTTGTTTTTGTCTAGCTCTCCCAGCAAAGTCTGCACCATAGATCGACCATTTCTCTTTTCAAGTTTTGTTTTTTGTATCCTGTTGTATATGTCTTTCCTGGTTGCTGACGTGTCGGGGTTGATTGTGGTGAGCTCTGAATAAATTGCAGAAGGTGGCACACCGACTCGGGTTCTCTGATCGATCATAATCTCCTCCTCCTCAGTTAGGCGTTTTCCCACAAAATGACCCTCTGCCCACTCAGCGAGATCATGGTTATGCCATCCGTTACCCACATTCAAGAAACACCCGTAGCTTGTGTAATACCCCTTAATTCTAAAAGGACAACCACATTTCTTTGAACCAGATGATCTACGTCGGGTGATGACACCAGGTCGTGATGTCCTTCATGGTTTCCAATACCTCTCGCATGTTATGTGGAAATCTTGGCCCGCCCGAGAACTTTGAATTATGGTGTAGATATGGTTGGGATGGCCAACACTATCTACCCAAGCTTTCGCTACTTCTTTACTCCTAAATGGATGATTTGTTTGAAATAAGTAACCTGTATCTACCACCAGAGGTCGATTATACATCTGTTGCATGTAGTCATCCATCTCTACATGGTGATCTTGAACGCCTTCATCAAATTCATCCCAACCTTCATCAGTATTTGAGTCACTTTCCTGCCATAAGGGTCGAGAGAATGTTAGACGAATGTTTAAATATGAAATATTAGTGTGAATATGATTTACAAAGACAATAAACTAAATACTTACTGCGCTTGATACTGGAACAAAATCATGATCGGAATCTGAAGATTGACTCATGTCGAGCTACTTGAACAGTTTTACAAAATATTTTTTGGAACAGAGTCAGGAGATAGAGAGCTTTGAGAATATGGAGAGTGAGTGTGTGAAGATGAAATGGAGGAGGCATCCCTTATATAGAGGTTGGTCATGAACTAGCCACAAGGTTACAAGTTCAAAAACGGTAACCTGGTACGTGAACAGTGATCTGGTACGTGTACCTCTTCCTGGCAAAAGTAATTACCAACGGTAACTTTTAATTCACTTTGTACCGGATGCAGTAACCTGGTACCTGTACCTCTTCCTAGCAAAAGTAATTACCAATGGTAACTTTTAATTCACTTTGTACCGGATGCAGTAACCTGGTACGTGAACAGTGTCCTGGTACGTGTACCTCTTCCTGGCAAAAGTAATTACCAACAGTAACTTTTACTTCACTTTGTACCGGATGTAGTAACCTGGTACGTGAACAGTGTCTTGGTACGTGTAACTCTTCCTGGCAAAAGTAATTACCAACGGTAACTTTCAATTCACTTTGTACTAGATGCAGTAACTTGGTACGTGAACAGTGTCCTGGTACGTGTACCTCTTTCTGGCAAAAGTAATTACCAACGGTAACTTTTAATTCACTTTGTACCGGATGCAATAATCTGGTACTTGAACAGTGTCCTAGTACGTGTACCTCTTCCTGGCAAAAGTAACTTCAAGACTCAACAAATTATTATAGGATGTAATTTGATTAATTAAGGCTAAGTGTTGTTTGTCTCTTTTTACTGTATGTTTACATTTGAACGTCACTATATTATGTAGCTCCTGTGTTGTCGGGTCGTGCCTTAAGCAAGCACCCAAAAAAATAATAATTAGTATCTAACCTTTGTACCAAAAACAGACCTCGCCTGCTCCATGATACCGTTTTAACCTTACTTTTCTCACTAGCTGTTGGACATGTCAGTGACCGTTAGTCAAATATTATAAAAGAGGGTATTAGTGTCCCAACATACTCATTCCTTACCTTGTGCTCTTAGAATCTGTCTAATTACATCTTGCGTGAACTCTTCATACCTTACACCACATTTTGCTCTCAAAATCAAATGGAGTTTCCATTCTGTTTGCACGTTAATTATGTAGCTACTTTTGGTTGTCATAAAGCACAAATTGATAGAAGAGTGGGGCACAGACGCGTAGAAGTTACTATGCCATATCCTAGTAATCTCCGTGATCTGCAACGATGAGTAATTTGAGCCCTACAGTCCCTCCTCGGCAGAATAAACATAACAACAATGGTGTATTTGGGGCTGGAGGGCGACTACGAGTGGACTTTTATTCATGTACGAAATGATACATCAGTTCGCTGGATGATGGAGAATTATATGGAGTATAATGATTTCATCGATCACATTCCATTACTTGTTATTTAAGATCCTATTGAGCCCGACGATGATGATTTTCAACACCAAGAACCAATTTATGAGATGCGATGTAATGTAATAGCACAGGGAATAGAGAGACAAAGGTCAGGAAATAATTAGGTTATTGGTTATTGCGTAATTGATCTTGTTAGTTCTCGTGCTAGTAACCATAGGTTTGTAATGAAATGATCCCATATGTTAGTAACCTTTGGACGTGGAATAAACGTGTTGTTATACTTTTCTGGATTTATAATCATTGGTAGATGTTTGGACGTGGAATAAACGTGTTGTTATACTTTTCGGGATTTATAATCTTTGGTAGATGTTTGGACGTGGAATAAACGTGTTGTTATACTTTTCTGGATTTATAATCTTTGGTAGATGTTAGATAGTTATTCACTTTCAATTTTGTGATTCTTAGGATTTGAATTCTGGGACTTTTGTTAGGAATTTCTACATTTTGATATATTTCAGTTCTCGTGACATATACATTAGGTTTATTCCGCTTGGTATATGTTACCGATTCTTATGAGTGTGTTGATGCATGTGAAGTATCCTCCCGAAAGCAGACTGCATTAACTAGGTTCAATAATGACAATACAAGATTCCTTTTCCTAATCGATACACGTGCTTGCTCTCCAATCCTCAAACTACAATCTTGCTGATTTAAAAGCTCTACAGAAGATTAAAATAGATACTAAGAAAGAAAAAATGAATGTTTTCAGTTTATATACCCGATGCTGGTTTACAATGAAGAGCAAAAGAAACGATGCATTTCTAGAAAAATTTTGGCATAGTCTCCCATGTTTTTCTTCTCTCCACCGGTTCTAAGAACCTCCACAAAATCAACCAAAAGGTCATCAATAAGGTCACCAGAAATTTCAGCAATAATTCCACCATCACCAAGTCCACTAGAAAATAACTTCATCCACACAAATTGTACTAAAGTCTATTACACCAAGTAAAAATAAAAGACAACAAATAGTTCCAAGATGTAACTAAAGTTTATTACATCTAAATCCTAGATGATAACCACTAGGGTGCACCATGCTGGCGCTGGTAACTATCTCATATGGATAAAGAGCTGAACACATCCTCAAGACCATGAGTTGTAGCCCTTTGTTCATTTTCTGGCATCCCTTGACGATAGTATGACCAGTCCCATGCACGGTTCTCTTGATAGTATAGACGTGCAAGCTCACTTGCCTCGGACGGTAGCTGCAACACACTTGGTCAGGTAAGTACACATATAAAATAAAAGTGATATCTCATGAAGTACTATAAAAATATGACTTATTAGACAAGGATCTGGAGGATGAACCAATGTGGTCTCATAACTCTCAGGGTTTAGGATCTTCGGGTGTGTGTGCTTGGTGTACCAATCTAGGTAGAGTGGGTCGCAAGCATGCAACCGCGCACTTGTACGCTCATACCCTGGAACCAGCACTTTAGGTGTGTTATCCCACACACCATACATGGGGGGGGGGGGTATACACAGGTGTATGGTTGGTTTTTTCCTCTTTTTCAGACCTTGGGTTGGGTCTAATAGGAGGTTCAGGGATACCCTGAATGTACCCAAACTGGCGTAGACAACGCCCTGGCATGTACAGCTCATTCAACCCCATAATCTGTATGGTACCTCTGTACCATGTACGCCCTCCATGAACATTAACATTATCCCGACCGTAGGGCAACCAATCAATCTACAATGTGATAATAGTAAAATGTAACCAACAACGAAAGACAAAAATAATAATGGTTCAATGTGTTAGCAACTACAAACACTTACATTTATGAGCAGTCAAAGCATCTAGAAGATCACGATAGCCTTGCAGTGAACGATGATCATGAACTTGAGAGTTGGATCTCACCCATCTTAGAGCCCAAGGTCTGTCATCATTAGCACGCCAGTCTGGGCCGCTGGTCTTAATGTAGGGAAGTACGGATAAATTCAGCATTGTGCATATAAAAACAATAGAATGATTAAGCAGTACCAATTATTAATACTCAGTGAGTTATCATATACTATATGCACATTAGGACACATACCTCAAGTAATGTCATACAACCACCTGTTCCACTGGAGCCAGCACGAGAGGCTATCCCTAGCTTGCGATATAACCATGCAAGAGCACCAGCTCCCCATGCATATTTATGAAGCTTCATAGCTTTCTTCATGGGAGCTACTAACCAAAACAGCTGTGGACTCAGATGACCATGTGATTTTCCAGCTAATATGGTGGTACCGATCAGATGATACAACTAACCACATGCCTGCTTCATTTGATCTTCATGTACATCCCTATAGTGCTGCAACAAGCCCGTAATCGATACAACACCAGTATTCCACAGTGTCTCTGTCATAGTTTGAACATCTCCCCCAAAATTAAGACAATAAACTATTACTTCCTTCAACTCAGGGGTGGATGACTGCCCTAGCAATGGACGACCAACGATGGGGATTTGCAGTATGTTGGGGTAAAACCTAACGGTAAATTGTTGTTGGGGGTTTAACCTAACGGCAAGTGTACCGGTCGATTATAGCAAGTTTTAAATCTCGGAGTATTCCCTGAGTATCGAATCCAAGGAGGCAGTGGCTAGTTTAATTTCTACTTACACACAAAACAAGAATAATATAAAAAATAACAGGAAATTGGGGGTTTTAGTATGTGATGGTTAATATTGTAAAGGAGTTCAATAAGCAATAAATAACAGGTAAATAATTGTTTTGGTTTTGTTTGATAAAGGAAATTCCTGTTTATTACTTCTCTCTAGATTTGCAATTTCTTCCCCTAAGTGATTTCTACAGTATTCCGAATAAAACCCTAGAATAAGGATAACTCGTATTCGGTCTCCCGCTCCACGAATTCTAATTAGCAAAGACCGAATCCTAACTCTCGTTATGAATCCACTGTTCACTAATTGCTTTAAGCATAGTCTAGATTACTGTTCAGCTAGTGTTTAGAGGAATTACCATCTCTATACTAACTGGTTCTTTCCCTGTAGTCAATTGATAGCCGCAGTTCTCACTTATAAGCTAACAAACTGATAAACTCATTTAATTGATCAGATTAACAAGTCTAGGAATTCATAAGGGAAAAGAACTTTATTCTATTGTACTGCAGAAAATCACAAAGGTTCAGAAATAATTATTCTAGAGATACATAGTAAACCGAAATTAAAAGCGACTACTCAGCCATGGACAAAATAACAATGCTCAATATAAACAGCATAAGGATAGAGGGATTTAGCAGAAAAACTGATTTTAGAAGTCGTCGCCGATTCTAGCATTTCCACACTCGTTTGTGTCACGTCCGGCTGTCTTGGGTCGGACGCAGATCCGGACGCCTTGTTCTGGTTGTGTCCGGATCCGGACGCGGGTAAATGAGGCCCGTGAGCAGTTTTCTTGTCTGTGGGTGAGGGTGAAGGGTTACGGAGGAAGTTTTGTGAATGGAGATGAAGGATTGTCGTGGATGAGAGGATGATATGGAGAGGAGGAGAGTGTATTGCTTAGACTCTGAGAGTCTGGGACGAATTGAAATGAAACAGGAGTTGGGTTTATATAGGTTTAGAAATGAAACATAGGTTAGTGATAGTTAGGTACGAGCATGGACATACGCTTAATATATTGAGTATGGGTGCGTGTTTAATTAATGTTGAGGATGGGCTTAACTTGCTTTCGGCTGATAATTGCACCGAAAGCCCGATAATCAGCGCGATAGCGTTTTTATTTTTCATCTCTGTGTGACGTCTGGATCTGTGTCCGGATCCGGACGTGACTCAGAACTTTTGGATCTGAAACTCGGGATATGTCCGGATCTGTGTCCGGATCCGGACAAGACACAGAATTCTCGGATCTGGAATTGGGTCACGTCCGGCTTGCGTCCGGATCCAGACATGTGTTGTCTGGATTTGCGTTCGGCTCTCTTGGTCCGGACGTGACCAATCTTTGCCTCTTTTTCCGGATTTGTTCCCCGTTTGTTGCGTTGCAATCCTTATGATGTAAAATCTTCATTTCTCTGGGTGTTTCCTATATTTAGCATATAAAATGCATCAGTTCATATCAAAAACATCAATCTTAGGAAAAACACATAATAAGTGGGAAACATTGCCTGAATTGTTACAAATTATAAGGTAATTAAACCCTAAAAAGCCTATATGTTTCACACTTATCACAGTATCATCCACACATCATGCAGGGTAATCGTCATCTCACCGAACGGCATACAGAATGAGTTTGTATCAGGCTGCCACCTCTCCACAAAAGCACTGATGAGGGACATATTGTTGTGTGGCATTGTAATATCTTGTAGGTGATGTATACTAGAATACTTAAGCATGGTCCTTGCTCTTTTGCAAGAAACTTGATCTTTTGGCCAGCTAGTAAGCATCACCTTACGGGATTTGTAACTCAAAACCCCACGATCCTAGATAATGACCAATATTTAACACTTACAAAACGTAGTATGATTTAAATGATCAAATACAGGAGAAGATAGAGAACATACCTTAGTCGAGGACCATAAGTCAAGCGCTACATGACCCCCGAAGCTAGTGATAACACTAGTGAGTAGTGGACCGCCAGGAACTGGCACCTCTGTCAACTTCCAAGAGGTAGGAATGACTGGAACCATCGCTAGCGCTGCTTCCTCGTTAATTTCATCCTCCTGATCCATGACATCATCATCTTCATCATCCTCCTCCTTATCCACGTCGGGTGAGTCCTCATTATCAGCACCACCACCATCGTCATCAACATGTGGTGAACACTCGGTCATCACATGGTCCTCATCAGCACGGGCGGGTGATGGGCGTGGTAGACGTGATGAACTACCACCGCCTGACGTCTGAGCTTCTAAGGGAGCAATCGGGTGGCTTCCTTCGCCCGAGATGTTGTAGCTAGCGTTGTGCAGTGTTCTTTCAGACCAAGCACTACTGGATGATGACAACATAGGCATGCGTCTCTTCGGTATATGATCGTACATCGCCGAGTCATCCACCGTTTCCCTTGGTGGTGCAGGTATCTGAAACGCTGGGTCGTTGAAAGATTGACCCGGATGGAACGATGAATGACGTGCTGCTTCCATGCGGGGGGGCAGGATTACTCGGCCCTTCACCAGGAGCTCGTGCACGACGGTACAAGGCTGTCATAGGCTGCTCTGTACCCCAGTCTTTCTTCTTCTTCTTCGAGTATACATGTTGCACTGCTTTTTTCAGTCGATCCATCACTGCATATGAATATCACACAGTTATAATTCATTCATAACATTAAAATTCAATATTTAAAGCAATTTTAAAAAATATAGGGTAGAGCCCTATTGTTGCTCGAGTCAACACTTCAAAAAAAATATTCAAACAGTTATAATTCATTCATAATATCAAACAGTTATAATTCATTCATAATATTAATACAACATAAAAAATTAAAAACAAATATAGGGTAGAGCCCTATTGTTGCTATGGTCAACATTTCAAAAAAAGTTTAAACATTTATAAATCATTCACAAAATTAAATTCAAACAAAAAAAATTTAAAAAAACTGCAGGTCGAGCCGCGCAGGGGCTCTTCCCCTCCCGGGTTGAGCCGCGCAGTGCCTCTCCTCCTCCAGCGTCGAGCCGCCCTCCTGATCGCCTCCGTCATCCGGGAGCTGCCTACGGGCTTGCCTGCTTCCCACTCGAGCCGCCCTCCTGCTCGTCTCCACAGCCTGACGTGCGCACAGAGACGTCGAGTCGCCCTCCTACTCGCCCGCTTCCCACTCGAGCAGCACTCCTGCTCGCCTGTCTCCGGGTAGAGCAGCCGCGGGGCTCGTAGTGGCCCAGGTCGAGCCGCCCTCCTGCTCTCCTTCCCCCAAATCAAGCCACAGCAGGGCTCGCCCGGAAAGTTCACCAAATTCAAAATTTTCAAGTTTCATCCGAATTTTCCATGCTAGATCTAGCTCAATTGATGTTAAATTTCAAAAAACTAACAGCAAATTCATACTCAGGACACCCAAATCTATAAGTTAGAAAACAAAAATTCAAAAAACTCACCGGAAAATTTTTCCGGTGATGGTGTCATGGAGGTCCGGCTGGTGGTCGTGGCGGCTCCGGTGGCGGCTCTGGCAGGCAGAAGAGAGGATCAGATGGAAGAGAGAGAGAGGAGAGAGTGAGTAAGAGAGAAATGAAGATTGTAAGGGAGGTTAGGCTACATATAGTCAGAGCGTTTTTTACCCGAAATTGACGTTTTGAACTACAATTTCAGTACAACGTTCTGAAAGTGTAACAATGCTTGTAATTTAGTCAAACGCAACGTAAAATGTCTTTAACTTACGTGGAGTCACAATTATAACGTTAAAATGCGATTAAAAGGGTTAACGTCGTTTATTACAATTAAATCCTTTTTCACCCGAAATTGGCATTTTTTAACTGCAAATTCAATACGACATTCTGAATATGTACCAATGTTTGTAATTTAGTCAAACATAACATTAAATGTTTTTTTAATTACGTGGAGTCAAAATTATAACATACAAACGTAATAAATACGGGTTTAACGTCTTTTGTTACAATTAAAGCGTTTTTTGCAGTTTACGCTAAACAAATGATTTTTCAAAAAAACAAAAGTTACAGCACGACATCATTACATGTTTACAACATCAATATGATTTAAAAAAATTGTATTGCGGTGATTAGTAATTTTGTACTGCGAATAGCAACCTAGTTAGATAAGCCATATAAAATACATTTATAACCTTAATTACCAATGTTCAGAATGTGAGTTTATAATTAAGTGATGTATTTAATAGTTAGAACTTATAAAAGGTTTGTAAATAGAAATTACATACTTAAAACCTTTAAACCTTTAATTAGATGAAACTAAGTTACATAAGAGATTATATTGATCTACTTTAAGACACTGAAAATATTAATATGTCATTTGAATATAAGGTATGAGGATTTTTCCAAATAGATGATCTTATTAAATAATTGACAAATTCACTTATGAATGAGAATTTAATTCTTAGATAAATTTTACCTTATGTTAAGATATATTGTTTATCCTAAAACATAATAAAGGAAATTAATTTATTAAGTTATTCCTTTGAAACCTTAGGTTTTGTAAACAATCTAAAATGTATTTAAGACATAAGTTTATTAAAATTTAGTATAAAAGGATTATACATAGTCTATTGAGAGAATGTGAGTAAAAATAAAACATTTAGGAAATTAAACGTAAGTAAGGATACATAAAAGGTTATCTTAAAACACCTTATTATATAGGTAATAATAAAGCAAATAATATACCTTGTGAATACTAAATGTAAGAGTTCGATAAGTCTAAGTTAATTAAAATATAGTTATTTCAAGATGAAAAGTAATTTAACATCTTATGACAAGATTATTTAATGGTTGTAATTAAAAGTCATTCTGAACTAAAGGTAAAGTAATTGAGTTTAGTAGTTGTCTCTGAATTCTAAGATCAATTAAGTTATTATAAAATGCATTTATGTTATTAAGGTCTCAAAAGTCTTGAATGTGAGGATTTTGGTTAAGTGGATTGAGTGGAACAATTAACAAGTGTTAATAAAATACATTCCTTGATCTTACAACCTTGAGCTACAACCTTCTAAAATAAGTCAAAGGTTATACATAACATTTAAGCGAGGGCTTACAAGATAATTGAGATTTAGAAATAAGAGTGAGGAATTTACTTAAGTTTAACTTAGGATATAAGTTATTGATAATAGGCTACCTTTAATATTCCTCAGAGTATTGTTGAATATGTGCTCGAGTCTACTGGAACTGCTACAGCATTAATCAGGTATGATTTCTCGTACTCGGATACTTTTGCTAACGGACTTAAGGAGACGTTTTGAAAAACACTAACTGAGCTTAAATGAATTTCAAAAGGAAACTGTTTGTGTGACTAACTGACCCTTGATAGTACAACTTACATGGTTACTGTTTCTTCCTATCTAGTTGTTTCATTAGATATTAACTGCAAAGGGTTTACGCCTCTGCACTCTGTAGGACTGAGTGTTTTGGTATTGCACTTGTGCAGTTAATGATCTAGTGGGATAGCTAGGAATATGGGAAAATGTCAAATCTTGGTAAATTCTTCCTTTGACTCTAGATATCATTTCATCCATGAGCTGAGTCTTTTTATTGTGACGTGCGCGCGTCTTCACCGATGACTGAGAACGGGTCGGTAATAGTGAAGAGTTGTATATCCCTTGTCCAAAAGGATGTGTATGACGGCGGAGGGTTGTATATCCCTCGTCCATGTGGATATTTGACTGGCAGTGGGGGCCATCTCTCCCAATTGGTTTTATTCCACTCTTGAGTGTGTTGTCTATGGGAATCAACTTTCTGAAATGGTGGAGACATAAACTGTCTACCACGGGTTATGGATATTCATATCATTCCTAGTCCTTGTGACTACTTGAGTCTTTCTACTCCTAACTAGAATTGAATCTAACATAAGCTATGGATGTTCACTAACTCATGGTGTGGCTTTTTAATTGACTAACTTTACTAGTCTGTTATTTATCGCTATCTTTGCCTTGTTATCTTTGACTTGATTATTTTGATGTTCCTTGTTCCTCCGTTTTGTTTTTAAGAGTTTGATTTCAAGTTACTGTTTATTTTAAGAGTTATGTGTTAAATTACTGTTTTGGAGAATTGTACTAGTTCCATTCCAGGGAACTGACTCAGCCCTCCCGTGGTGGGCTGCTTGGTTTCATCTTGCAAGTATGAATTGTTTATACAGGTGGCCACGAAGAGTATGAGTGATTGGGATGGGATTTAGGAGTTATGGAGAGTTACTTTGTTTATTTTAAGGTATGTTTACAATGTTTTTCTCGATTTCAAACTGTAACATTTGTAAGTAGTAATTGGTGAGGTTTTGTACCGGGTGTTTGGAACCCGATGATCTGTAAACGCCAGTAGAGATTTTTATTCCGTTGTATTTACTTTAAATAGGGGCGTTACAATGTCTATCATCAATTAAAATTTCATGGTGGAAGTCGAAGGTTGCATATATAATGTGGGAATTATAGAATACTGGTCGGAGGAACTGTCACAGCACAACTTCAAAAATGGTCGGGACTCACCAAGTCCCCCGGAACCTCAGTCGAAACTGTAACACCCCATACGAGCAACTGTCCAACAACCTAGCTCCCAAGAAATTCGGGCTTGAAAACAAGCCACTTTAGGCCCTTAATCCTCACTTGGTCTTAAAAGTGGAAAGCATTGTTGTTATAGTCAACCATTATGTATCCTTATAAACTACTCACATCACTAGTCATATCCCGATGTGGGATGGGGGTATTACATACTCCCCCACTCAAAGAACGTGACGTTCTCATCACAAGCCTTACATCCAAGTCCCATGGACCTCCTCGGTAGGTGTCGGGTAGCCCATCTCGACACAGTCCCGAGTCCGCTCTGATACCATTTGTAACACCCCATATGGGTAATTGTCCAACAACCTAGCTCGCAAACCATTCAGGCTTGAAAACTAGCCATTTTAGGCCCTTAATCCTCACTTGGACTTAAAAGTGGAAAGCCTTGTTGTTATAGTCAACCCTTATGTATCCTTATAAACTACTCAAACGCCACCATTTTAGGCCCTTAATCCTCACTAGTCATATCCCGATGTGGGATGGGGGTATTTCAGAAACGTAACCCTCAAACGCCACCAGAAAAAGACAGTCCTAGTAATACCCAAATGATGTCGCATGCTGGTATACTCGTGAAGGTGCGCGTTCTCCAAACGTCAACTCAAACGATGCATTCCAAGGTCTTTCACTCAACAGTCGCATAATTCCCCTAGTGCTATTTCCCAGACGACGCCGTTTACTTTGGTAACGGTTCCTATGGTAGTGGGCTAATTATTGCAATAAATGGAAAACCTTTCTGTATTCTCGATAACATTCTGTTTCATATCACCCCTTTTCCGAGAAACAATTCACATATTGTGGCGACCCTTCATGAAAATCACGAGTACAACCTTTTCAGTCTCCTAAGCAATTAAATGAAGCGGTGGCCACTATTCTCCCCCTCACTCAATTCTTCTCTCTAACGAGAATAATAGTCCCCTCCCACTTTGCCTCACCCGACAACCCCCCTAGCGAATTTATCTAAACAATCAGCTCCTCTTCCCCACTTGCCCACTCTCTCACAAACCCATGTCCATAACAGAGCCCACGTGTATGATGCTGACTTGTGCGAATCCCCACCAGTATCGGACAATACTTCTCCCATCCAAGAGGATAATGGCCCACTAGCCTCAAGGATTCGTTAAGTAAGTAGCCCAAACCAAGGGCGACCCACTCCGGTTGAAGGAAAGTCGCTACCAGGAATAAATTTGCAGGTGGACCTTTCCCCAGAGAACATCAACAAACAGAGCAGTAAGCATCCCATTCAGAGGAAGAAATTTAAGTCTCACACGAAAATATCCTCTAAAGCGCGAGAATGTTTCAAATACGGGCAGAGGTTACGGATTCATTGTCCGTACCCAAGGAGATCACTAGCAAACATTGATAGAATCCTGAGAAAAAGCGGGAACAGAAATTAGTCTCACCACTGACTCCTTTACCGAAGTATTGCCCACTAACCCATCCATTCAGAGCCGTGTCATGGACACTTTGGGCCCCGCGACAAAGGACGGGTGCAATCCCACAAGAGCTGACGATGGACGTGAAGTACATCAGGGACTAACTGGTTGAAGAGACCGGCTAACCGAATGGGTAAGGAAGACGCAATTCTGTTGGGCCACATAAGCTACGAATGCATACAAGGAACCTGAAGGAAATACTATAGCTTTGAAATGAAGGATATCTATGGATTTTATTTATATGTCTTTGGTTGTTTTTTAGTTGGTTATGTACGTTATTTAGTACCCTGGCAAGGTGTAATCCTTTGCTGTAAAACCAGATATCTGGTTATATATCGATCGCTACACTTGTAGCCCACTACCTTGAATGCTCCATACTCCACAGGGATGTAAATGGCCTTCATGAGTCTTTAGTGATTTCGCTATTAGCAATGCTAATCTCCTCTCTAGGTTTTCTCACCCCCCCTAGAAGTTTAGCTATGGTTTGACGGTGTTTGAGTGAAACACTACTAGAAATACGTAATTAGCGACGGACAAGATTTCATCGCTAATTAGCGACGGAATAGCAATGGATTAGCGACGGACTTATTGGCGACGGAATGGTGAAAGAATGGCGACGGAATTCCGGCAGGTCCTGTGGTGCCAAATGTTTGGGTCTTGCGCCTATTTTCGTGACGGCTTAGCGACGGAATTTTCGTTGCTAATTAGCGACAGGCCGCCATTTCGTTGCTATGCTTTTTTCAATAGAAAAGAAAAATGACAGCTTAGCTCCGTCACTAAAGGAACGACGTCGTTTTGACGCCTGTTGTGACTCCCCGGGGTTTAATTTTACTTACTGAAACGACGGTGTTTTATTTAATTTTAGTGACGAACTAAAATAATAAGTAAAATCAGATAGCGTCGCGCGACCTTCTTCTTCATTCTTTCCCAAGTACACGCGAACCAGGCGACGTAAGGGCGATTCTGCTCCATCCCAGCAGCATATTTTCGGCGACTAAAGACCACCGGTGACCATCTGCGACCACCGGTGACACCAGGCGCACTACAGACGACAGAAATCACATCAGGTATGTGTCTAAAACCCTAAATTTCTAATTTCAAAAATTGAATTGGGGAAAACGAATTGTCAATTTGTGACGCATTATATAATCATAGGGAGCTACTACCTATAAACAAGGTTGCTCGTTCTTTTCTTCCTTGCTTTGAGACGAGGTGGTTTCCGGAGGGTTATAGTTGGGAGGGTTTGGGCCAAGACGGCCATAGATTCTATTTCAATGAGTTCAAGGTACTTAACCATTCTTGATCTTTAACTTTTTGTTTTGATAAGTTATGCTTACACTTACTAATTTATGCAGAAGCGCTTCCGTTGGGATCCTGACATTGAGAGTATCGTCTATGAGTTATTCTACATCTTGGGCAGAAAACAATATTCAGACACACTCTACAAGATGAAGGCTAAAAGAATGAAGAGAAAAGTCAGAGATGTAACCTGGCACGCTTGGGAAGAGGGGTGGGCGAATGAGAAGTGTAAGAAGATCAGCGAGACTAACTCTCGCAACGGAGGACTGAGCACACACCTGGTGGTGGTCTATCTACTCATGCGTGTGGTTCTCGCACGATAGAGGAGCATAAGAGGGTTCTGGTGAGTCTTTTTGTTTTGCAAGTGGAGATGAAACTGGATGCAAGTACATGTGAATGTGAATATGATAATGCAACTTTGAATGCATGATGTGAGTTATGATTGTTATCAGATTCTGATATGTGTAATATTGGATTCTATATGTGTGGGAAAATGCAAAAAAACAGGGGAGGTTATGTCAGATTTTTTTTAAGCCTTGATCGATTAATCATTATCTGATTCTGACTGAACAATCTTGGTTTTTATGTGTGGGAAAATGTAAAAAAACAGGGGAGGTTCTGTCAAATTTTTTAAAGTCTTGCTTTTAATTTAATCAAGTGTTTTTTGGTAGACTAAGAAATACGGTACAGAGCCAGATGCTTACACATTGTTCATACACACTCATTCGAGCAAGGATGAGCATGGATACAGTGTGTCAGTATGCTCCAAGGTCGAGGACACTGTTGTAAGTGTTTTAATTTAACTTATTTAAGTTGTGCTACATTATTCAAATTTATTCATTAGTGATGAATACTACTTAAATCATTGTGTTATGATTATGAAGCATAAATACGAAGAGTTGTTAGATGCTGCCACTCAGGAGTCAACCATTCCAGATGATCTATCTCTGTAAGCCACACCAGTAGACCCTAATGAAATTTTTTATGAGGCTGCTGAAGGGAAATCCAGAAAGCAGAGGGTCTACGGTGTGGGCGAGCTAGCACCAGCGTACTTCCCTGACTCATTTCACAGCATCGGCACTAGCTCACGTGCTACCGGCTACGACCAGAGCACATAAGAGTCCATGATGATGGACATTGAGCAGGAGCTGCTTCGGAAGTTCGATGACAATTACAGGCAGTAGGTTCGTGATGAGGAAAGGGAAGTGATCCGCCAGGAGATGAGTGAGGAGATGCAAAGGATGATACGAGCGCAGATTTCCCAGATGTTTCCCTCTCAGCAGGGTCCGTACGGTGATCCTGGCGCTGGCGCTGGCTCTAGTACGGGTAGAAGGGGTCAGTGGCCTAGAGGTCCGTATGATGGCTCAGGTGGTCCGGGTGATCAAACGGGATATCGTCCAGGGGATGGGCATGGTTGGGGAGGCGGGTATTAGATAGATATGACATTTGACATTGTTAGACTTTGTTTGCTTGAGATTATGTCTGTATCAAATTTTGACTGCATTACTTCGTATCTTGTGTTGATTGAACATTTATTTTTTGTTTGCTTAAATTATGGGATTAATGAGTACAACTCTTTATGGTATTGCATATTACAGGTGGATATGAATATAATGTATTATAGGTCAACATTTATAGGTGAAAATATATTACAAATTAAAATATTAAATATTTTTTCTAAAATGAAAGCAGTTTAGCGACGGAATAGCGACGAAAATTCCATCGCTAAACGTTAATCGAAAAAACCAAATTTTCGTCGCCAAATTAGCGACGGGCGTTTTCCCTCTCTAATCCGTCGCTAACAGATTTTTAGCGACGGACACTGAAATACCCCGTAATTAAAAATAGTGATTAATTAGGCTAATGAATAATTTAGAAGCTTAATTAGGTATAAATAATCATGAGGGAACAAATCCCGAAGAAAACGGATCCTTAAAACGGATTAAAATCACTAACGAACCTTAAAGCGCGTTTTTCGAGGTAACCGGGAAAACGTGTCTTTAAGCGGGTCAAATAGACTCGTAACAATTTTGGTCAACTAAATAATCATTAATAAATATTAGTGAAGCTTTAGGACCAATAAAATCAATAAAACGAGAGATTAGTAAAAACTGTCAAAAACGGGAAGTTGTGGGGTAGAAATATAAATAACACAAACTTATGTGTCCACTTTAAAAATAAAAAGTAAAAATTGTGTGTGTGTGTGGTGCCAGGCCCCCCCTTATTTCCCCCTCTCTCACACACTCACTAACTCCCTTCTTATTTACAAACAAACAAAAACAATAAAGTAACCCCCACCCTCACTTTATTCTCTCTCTCCTCCATTTCATCCTCTCACTCACGTATGCACACCCCCTCACTCTCTCTTTCTTCTCCTTTCTTCTTCTCCATGCGATTTCCATGGCATTTTGAAGCAAACCCATAAAACTCTACTTCTCCTCTTGAACTCCCTCAAATCTCCTCCAAAAATTACAAAACTTGTACCATTGGAATCCCCTCATCAAGAGCTACATTCCTATCTTTTCAAAAATCGAAAACAACAACTTTCATCTCCATGGGTATGGAGCACTTGGAGCTTCAAGACCACCATTAGAAGGCCCTCCTTCTCCTTGTTCTATTGAGGTAAAAATATCCCTAAAACCTCCATCTTTTTCTAGCCTCAAGGGCAAAACGAAAATGTAAACTAAAACCCTTGCTTGCTTCTTTATGCTAGCCGATTTTGGCCTTGTTGGTGGAGTTGGAATTTAGTTCTTGAGCCACTCCAAGCTTCATTTGCACCCTTGGAAGGTAATGAATTTTCTAAACCCTAAAACCTACACTAAAACTCAATAATGGTTAGGGGTAGCTTTTAGTATTGAAGTGTGTACGTATATGTGGGTTGTAGTGTAGAATTTTGGTTGCTAAACCGGTGGGAAGAGGAAGAGGAAGCAAGAAAGAAGGAGAAAGAAAACTAGTAGAGAAACAAGGTAAGGATACTCACCTTGGTGTAGTCTTGTATATGTATGTGTAACAGATTTTAGAAGTTTGAATTTAGTAATGAAAATGGTATTGAGTAGTAGAGTAATGTATAAGAGAATATAAGTGTTTTAAACCCTTCAAACACATTTTAAAAACTGTTACAAACAGATTGGGAATGAGATGTTGAGTGCAGGAATTTTTGGTAGTGTTTAGTGTTGGAAATGGTATATGAGAGTTTGTGTATTGTTGTTGTGTATAAACAGGCGAGATGATGTTAATGTGTGATGAAACATTGTGGTGAGAGTGTAAAAATATAGGGGAGGTTATGTCAAAATTTACATAGGAATAGAACACTTAGTGAATTAGAAACTAGGTGAATGGCATAGGTTGTAACAGATTTTAATAGAGAAAGATAGAGGGTGTATTAGGAGAGATAGTTAATGTAGTTGTAAGGCATTAGAGGTGCTAGAAATGACATTAGAAGAGGGAGACATTGATGGAGAGTATTAGTATTAAAATCTGTAGCAAATTGCATTAAGAGAGAAAGCAATGTGAGTGTTGAGTAGAAACTTAGGAAAATTGGGTGTGTAAGTTAGTATAGAATTGTGTAATGAGTTAGGAAATGAATTAGCATGATTTAGAGTGTTTAAATTGTACAAAACATGTTAGGGTGTATGTAGGAAGATTGGGGAAGCAATGGGTGAAATTGGGAAAGAAAAATAAAATCTGTAGCAAGGTTCTGACTTCGTCCGACCAGACGGTGAGTCGGACGTGGGTCGGACGGGGTTTGAGAAACGAAAATCAATCTTTCTGGAATGGTCCGACCCAGGGCCGTGAGTCGGACGTGGGTCGGACATGGCCTAAATAACAAAACGTAAACATTCTGGAATGGTCCGACCTAGGGCCGTGAGTCGGACATGGGTCGGACAGGCAAAATTTTCCGTCGTCAAAGTTTCTGACTCCGTCCCCCAGAGGGTGAGTCGGACGTGGGTCGGACAGGACTTGGACGACGGAACCGAAACCTTCTGGAATGGTCCGACCCAGAGGGTATGGGTCGGACGGAATAGTGCTGGGTCGGACAGGGTGAATTTCAGAGGGCGAACTCTACTGGAATGGTCCGACCCAGGGTTTGGGTCGGACGGCCCAATACTTACAAAAAAAAAACAGTAAGCTTATAACTAGTATATATATATGTATACCCACCTATACATATGTATATATATATGTATGTAAACCATGGACAAGTAATGGGAAGAAAGTAAAATGAAATATAAGTGTTAAGGAATGTAAGACTTATAAGTATGGATTAGTAAACACAAAAGTAGTTGAGTTAAGATTAATAATAGTTAGATTAATCATTCAGTTATATGTATATCATAGGATTTGAATTGTGACACCGGAAGGACGTTCGAAAACACGTACGACGGTGAACGGTATGGATTCCTCATGCCCCGTATGCTATCTTGGTTACTCTGATTGTGTGTTGTGTGCTAATTGGTCACCAAATAAGATAAATGCACGAATCGGAGTTAATATGCATACTTGTGAATATGTAGTGCGTCTGTATGAATTTTCCTTAAATCTCAGTTTGTATAATTCATGAAATTTTTGGATGATAATGAATGTGTGTATGTATGATGTATTGTATTGTGACCGATTGTGATGTGTCTGGACTTCTAACTTATTCCTAACAAGCTAACCAATCTAACTTAAATTGGTAATTAAATTGGAATGAGTAGAAGTCCGATATAGTTTCGGCCATGCGTGAGGATGCGGAGTCACGAGAGGTTGGCTCCAATTCCTGACTCTTAAACTGGTCCGCGGCCCAAATCCCTTAAGTGGGTAGCATCCCGGATTGGTGAGTCAAGTAAATCCCGGAGGTGGGACGGCGTAGTCCCCAGGGCCGGAGGTCCCGACGACTTAACTTGAGTATGAGTAAGTAAGTAAGAATGAGTAAGTAAAGTGAATGTAAGTAAGTAAGTATAAGTAAGAAAAAGTAAGTAATGAGTAAAAGAGTAAAAGCATTCCGATTAACCCGGATGCATAACTTGGCTAACCTTGTGAAGGTAAGTAAGATGCGTGATATTGTATTGCTGCCTTGGAATGTGTAATGTATTGAGCATGATTATATGATGTATGACAAGCATGTATGTATGAAATAAATGAACAGCATGTTTAGTGGACGTCAAATAGTCGGCGTGCCCTAGCTAGCACGCGGTATATGCGGAGTTTATACGCAGCGTTTGCTGAGCCCCTTGGGGCACCATTTTTACTACACGCAGGTACTCGCGAAGGATGAAGATGTGAAGACTTAGTTCTAGTTTTTTTGTCTTCTTTTTGGATTGTAAACATTGAATGATGATTGGTGTACTGAGTAGTACATGGCTATAGCTTTTGATTAGCCGGTGTACCATGGGGTACACCTTTTTGGGTATAGAGAGGATGATGAATTGGTATAGATGAGTAGGTGATTAAACTCATTCTTTTGGGAAGTTGAATTGGGATGTAAGTATACACTTAAAATACTCGGTGATCCAGGAATGTAATATTGCTATCTTTTGTAATCAGTAAGTAATGTCTTAGTAGCTCGGTATACTTATGTTCATCAGACTGTGACTGTAAGTAAGGTAAGCCTAGCTAGCCGTTGGGCGGTTTAGCGGCGTTGTATCACCCGCCGTAGTAAGTAGTATTTCCGCTGCGAGTAACTCTGGATTATGGGATGATTGGACGGTAAGCATAGGATTAGCGGTTGGGGTGTTACAGACACATCCGTCGCGAATCCATCGCTAATTGGCGACGGGCGACGTTGTCCGACATGATTTTGGATTAGCGATGACAGGATTAGCAACGGATAAATCCGTGTCTAATCCATCGCTAATCAGCTTTAGCGAGGGATTAGAGACGGATTTGTCCGTCGCTAATCTGCTGTTTTCTAGTAGTGAGATAACGAAAAGGAACCGCGTGGCCAATGAGGGTTTTCGTGGAGTTTTACTTCGTTAGGAGCTTTTGTTCTCCTGCAAGTTGTTTTACTGTTGTTGCATGAGGTGTCTGCTCTTTTGGCTGGTCTTGTGGGGGTGGTACTTCTATAGGAGCATAATGGAGGCTAGACCAGGTGATGTGCATGCTGGCAAGAACAAACATGACCTATTGTGGCACGAGTTAGAGAGTAGGCCCAGATTGTTGTGGGTGCAGGTACTAACTTTGTTTGATGTCAGCTGCCGGGGTAGCTACTAGTTTCCAAATAGGATAAAGTGGAGGAGAAAAAGTGGGACCCAGTTGTGCCAACTGCTAAATAAATAAAGTACAAGAGAAAAAATGGGAAACGTTTGCAGAAGTTGAAAGCTGATAGCTAAAATGAATAAAGTTAAGGAGAAAAAATAGAAAGGTACCAGCTGCCGGATTTAGTTCATCAAAAGGAGCCACTATCACCCGTTACATGGTAAATTTGGCGCATTGGAGTTTTCTAGTTTGGGGTGGTATGTAATCATACTTGTCAGGTCCATTAAGTTGTTCTCTAGGCATAAGTGAATCATGGCTGCTTGGTGATGTCTCGAGATAGGGTTTTCATAGATGTGGGCACGTTCAGTGGATTGCAATCCCTATTCATAAGATCCTCAATTGTATGATTCATAGCTTGGCGATTTTTTGTTCATGACCTGACAATGGATGGAATTAACAGAGTTGGTCGAACCTTTTTCCAATCTGGGTGGTCTAGGGTAAGGAGTGAGGAGGTTTTTATCATATGGTTTTTTAAGTGCTAAGCGATCGACCAATGTTAATGAATAATTCTTCTCAACGCTCAAAGAATAGGCATATCAAATTATGACAATTTTATGTCCCGGTTGTCGCTTTAATTTTTTACAGCTTTCATTTTTCTATCCTTTAGCTACGTTAAATCCTTATATATCGTTTATCAGGCTAGCGATCATACGGACGTCCACTCCATACTCAGTGCAGGCATATGCCAGCTGGAAAGAAAATAACATGTCAGCACCTTTTAAGCATTGTAAATATTAGATTGAGGAAGCGCCGGAACAAACCAACCGTGGTTGATTTCCTCAATAAAAAAAACCAAACCACATTTGATTGTCATAAATGATTGTAACTTTTAAACTATGAGTCCAAAATAAAAAATATTGCACCATGTTTATCTAAATTCAAGCTCTTTAAAACAAGACCATCATTAATATGTTTTGATAAGTTTAAAAATTTACGTTATTACATGTGATATCAACATATATCAATGACACTTATGATTCCCACATACAGTTTAAAATACACCATATAACATTAATAATACACCACAAAACAATAATGATTCAGTATTTGTTTCAAAGTTTATTATCTAATCCACCACTTATTAGTTAATGAATCATAATACCAATTTCAATGAATCATAATATCAAATTTAATGAATCATACCATAATTTTAGTGTATCATCAGTAACATATAAAAATAAAATTTTACAAGAATACACACAAAACAATATTTGGTATGTAAGAAAAATACATGAATCACCATATAGGTTCAAAATACATACAATACAATAATAATACACTAAAAACAAATGATTTTTTATCGTCCGGAGTTTGATATTTCATTCATCACTAGTTAATGAATCATAATATCAATTTTAATGAATCAGATCATATCTTCATTTTAGTGTATCATCGCAAATATATATATAAAAAATACACAATAATCA
>CM041780.1:225882079-225914656 GCA_023374045.1 Limonium bicolor | reverse complement strand
CAATATCAACAACAGCCTTATGGCAATGAAGCTTCATCGAGTCGACCTACTCAACCTCCTTCAAATCCTGAGTCTGATATGTCTAAAATTCAGGAGATGTTTAAGGCGATGATGGGCAACTCCCGAGATACGCAAGAAGAGGTCGCAGCCCTGCGCAAAGACCAAACAGCCTTGCAGTCTCAGATTCAACAACTCCTAACTCAACAAAGACCTCCTGGCCAACTCCCTCACAAACCAATCCAAACCCAAAAGAGTATGCAAAAGCAATTTACATAGTGGACCAACCCATCACATTAGCTAAAAGGGAGCAACAACCCGAGAGTGAAATGGCCCCTGAAGTGGAGCAGCAGGCTGAGGAAGATTACCTCGATATGAACCAAATGAAGCTCTATGCCAAATTAGTTGCGATAAACGAAATGATGGAAGGTCCACTGGACCTTACATCACAGCAACCGGAGAGCAAACTGGTTCATATAGTGGACGACCTACCTGGGGATTTGAGTTACTCTTTACCATCACCCCCGTTCGAAAATGAGCAAACGGTATCGAACCTTCTGCTTGAGCTTGAAGACAAGCCATCAGAGGACAACTTCTACCTCAACTTCATGGAGTCTCCTCCCTCTGAAGTCAATTACCGTTATTTTCCCTCCTTCTCTGTGCTATACCCAGACAATGAGGATTGTTACATCCTCAAGAATGAAGAGGAGGAAATGCTCGCTCCCGCAAAACATCAAACAAAATACCAATATCGCCTTCGAGGAACCACCTCCCTCTGAAGTTGAATTCAAACAAGGCTCTTCCTATGAGCCTCTCAAAGAAGACGAGGATTATTACATCCTCAAATTTGAAGAGGAAAAGCCATCCAACTTTGATCTTCATCTGGAGGATCACAGCCTTCCCCTCTTGTGCAACAAAGAAGTAGGGTGGAAACTCGAAGTCAGCTCGCTGAGTGAGAAGGCCACCTTTCCATTTGATCCAGGGTCAGAACTTGAAGATACAAATTTCCCAGAAGTTCTCCCTGAACCACTCAACGCAGTTAAGGATGTCTTCATCCTTAAATTTGAATAGGATGATACTCACACTAAGGATCATCCATTGGAAAATTTGGGCCCTTCGACAAAGAAAATAATGCCCACCCAACCCACCCATTGAAGCCCACTTCCACCTTCACTTACATTCTAGAGGAGAAAATTTACATCCTCGACTATGAGCAAACACCACCACTACCATCTTCCATGCATACGGCTAAACAACAGAGGGAGAATGTTACATTCTCCAGTTTGAGGAAGCACTACCACCACCACCCGGATTTCAATACAATATTAATGGCAACAAACACCTCCTTCAAAACCAGGTTTTGTGGAGTTTGTCTTTTCCTACTGTAATTGTTGCCGTAATTCTTTGTTTTGATCCAGGTGGTTCGGTCCTACATATTGCCAATTTCCTGTTCCCGGTACTACCATTGTCAACATTCATTTATGATCCGGGATAATAAAGAACATACGTCTAGCTATAGACGTTAAACCCGGGCAGCTTGGTGGGAGGCACACCACTATCTATCTATTATCTTTCCTTTAATTTAATGTTGTTTTCTTTTGTACTATATTTCCCTTTTATTTGTTATAATAAAATGCAGGTTTCACTTGAGTTCTTTTGGCTGTGTAGAATATTCTTTACAGGTACATTTCATGACATTCCACAGCTGCCTCAAGTGTGGGGGAGCTCTACACACTCTACGAAATTTGGGAAGTACACTCTTTCCCTTTGCTGTGCCCTATTAATTTAATTCCATCTACACAATGAGGGCATTGCTTCAGCTTAAGTGTGGGGGAAGAGCCTTTTCAGGGCATTTTGTGCTTAAAATGTTTAAATCTCTCTGCTTATCTTGCATTTGTTCAAAAAATTAAAATTGTACCCTGCTAATGTAGGTTGTTCTCTTTAAAACAAATAATATTATGAATTGTGGGATAAATGGTACAAATTTAAAAATTTCAATTGATCACTTTTGAGGAGCATTTTTATGCGGTGTGGCCAAATAATCTACAAATGGTTGGATTTTTATTGCTCAGGGTTCTTTCTGTCTTCTCTCTCTTAGGGATTGCTAAGGGGTGCTTCTCTGTTAAAAATATACATAAAATAAAGAAGGGACTGCGAGACACCCATTGGCAACCAACAAAGAGAGTTGAGTGTTCTTAAATACAAAGGCGTGATGCCTACATTTTTATCTCTCATCTCTTATGCAAAAGTGAAACAAATGCATAATTCTATTTTTCCTTTTGTTTTCTCCTCAATGCCCATTCTTGAGAGAAGTTGGCCATGGTAAAAGTTCTAAGAGTCACCTAACAAAGAAACATTGAAGTACCTTAGATCATACCCCGAACCTCTATATTTTATTTTTACCCTGAGCACACCTATGCCACCAGCAGTTGATTTTTCACACTCCTCGAAAAGTTTGAAGATCATGTTTATCCTACCCTTCATAATAATATTTGTTAGTATTGAGCATTTCCTACTTGCTTAGGTACATGGTTTTGCTTGAGGACAAGCAAAAAGATAAGTGTGGGGGTGTGATAAGTGTCCAAATGAGCATGTTTTATAGGTGTATTTCATATATAATATTAGCACTTTTCTTGCTCATTTCTCCACTTCGGTTAATTTTCCTCTAGTTTATGTTTTATTGTTTATCTTACAAATTTATTGGTTTAACATGAGGAAAACCACGCTGGGAGTAAAGTAGACGAAGAGACGAACGCATAGACGCAAACGGCTCAGAAAACGGGGTCCAAACGAAGAATCTAGAGCCGGTCAAAGTTTGAAGGAAAATAGGTCACGGTCAAGCTTACAACCGCCTAAGGCAACCGCCTAAACTCAGGCGGACGACTCACATAGGCAACCGCCCATAAAGTGGCGGACAAGAGTAAGGCTTCAACCGCCCATTAACTGGCGGGCAAGAGTATGGGCACCGCCCATAAACTGGCGGACACACAATCAACCGACCACCTATTATGGGGCGGACAGCACACATAGTCACCCGCCTGTTATGTGGCGGACACAACATGAAGAAACCGCCTATAATGAAGCGGACAAGACTATATGAAACCGCCTAATATGGGGCGGACATACATAAGGCAACCGCCTGTTATAAGGCGGACACCAGGCGGTCGTGACTAAAATCAACGCCGCGACTAGTTTTCTTCTTCGGGCCGTCGTCGTCTGCAACTTGAATCGCCTTATCCATCTACTCCGACCACCGCCTACCTTAATTCGCTCACGCATTTCGGCTCTGTCCCCTGCAATTAATGAGCCATCAATCTGCAATTAAATTCGTACGGATCTGTCTTTTCCTTTCCTCTATTTAAACCCAGCTCCTGCAACCTTAAACGAGTGCACGGAGAAAACCAGAAAATCACTCACACTCACCTCATCTCATTCTTTTCCAGTAACACTCTCGTACATCTCAACACTCAATTCAGTCCCTAGTTCTCTAACTCTCCATTCACCCACTTCACTTACAATAACCTCTACTGTTCCACACTTCGTTCTCTTCATTTCTTCATTCACTATTCCACGTCTCCGTGCTATTATTACGTCCAACCTCTGTCTGACTTATTACCAGTTAATATGTCAGGCTAAGGAGGATTTGCTCCGGGCAAGGGTTTAAATTATGGTTGTTAGCTGTGTAATATATTTCTAACGGTTAAAATAAATTCAGTTTGTTACGATTAAAGTTTTTGTTTCTCTCCCTTTTAATAAATTTCATCGGTTAATTAAAAAGCCTTACTAAGTCTGTTTTTAATTTCATCGGTTAGAAACAGACGGGTTAATTAAGCTATAAAACTGTAAGAAATTATTTTCATCGTTTAAGTTAATACATGTTGCAAGAATAAATTCCTCACGCTCCTCTGCCATTTACACACTTTTTGCTTGAGTTTTCATCGGACCTTGCACTACAGGTAAACGAGTTCTTATGAGTTTTCATCGGACCTTAAGAAAATAACAGGAATCTTGCCAAACTATTTTATTAAACCGGTAGAGATAACGCAATTAATCAGATCATAATAACCTGAACCCGGAGTTCCATTTAATTCATCTGCACTCAGTTTTCTAATCTGCTTAATATTTTCTCTAAAACAAGTCAATTAACTTCCCCCCTTTTGTGACAAGCTTAGGAACTATTTTATCTCTCGCTATAAGTCCCACGGTTTGACCCCGGCCGCTTCTGTCTTCTATACTACTGCGATCGGGTTTTATTTGCAGCCCGACGGATATTTTTGAGTATTAATTTCTTTCTTTTATCAATTTCACCAGTGCTAATAATTCACGATAAATCCACACGCAAAGGCACCTGATGCGTTTCATGGAAGTGATGGTGAAAGGTCCAAACCAATGTGATTTAACTTCCCAGGAAAGAGTCTTAGCGGGAGTTGTAAAGGAGGACTTGATCACCAATTTGGAAGGGCGGGAAGAATGACTTGATCATGTAGCCACTTCTTGGTTCTCTCTTTGTACATGCTGGCATTCTCGTAAGCGCTGTGGCGTAACTCCTCGAGTTCAGAGAGCTGGAAATTTCTTTTGATGCCAGCAGCCTTCATATCAAAACCGAGAGACTTTAATGCCCAATAAGCTTTGTGTTCAAGCTCTACTGGTATATGACAAACTTTTCCAAACACCAGACGGAAAGGAGTGGTTCCAATAGGAGTTTTGAAGGCAGTCCTATAGGCCCACAAAGCATCGTCGTGCTTTTGTGACCAATCTCGCCGAGATGAACCGACTGTTTTCTGTAAAATCCATTTTAACTCTCAGTTTGAGACCTCGGCCTGTCCATTGCTTTGTGGATGATAGGGAAGTGCTACTTTGGGATGAACTCCATATTTATGTAGAAAGGCATCAAATTGGCGATTGCAAAAATGGGAACCACCATCAGAAATGATTGCCCGGGGCACCCCGAATCTGGTGAAAATATTTTTCTTTAAAAACTTCAGGACTGTTTTGGCGTCTGCAGACGAACATGAGATCGCTTCTACCCACTTTGAAACATAGTCCACAACGACTAATATGAACTGATGGCCTTGGGATGGAGGGAATGGACCCATGAAATCGATACCCCAAATATCGAACAACTCTACTTCCAGGATGTTCAAGGGCATCTCGTGTCGTCTTGAGATGTTTCCCAACCGTTAGCAACTATCACACTGTGAGACAAATTTGTGAGCGTCCTTATGTAGTGTAGGCCAAAACAAACCTGACTCTAGAACTTTCGCAGCCGTCCGTGTGGAACCATGATGTCCTCCAGCCTCTTTAGAGTGACACATGTAGAGAACTGAAGTAGCCTCATTTTCAGGAATACACCTCCGGATGACCCCATCAGCACATACCTTGAAAAGGTAAGGGTCATCCCAGAAGAAGTGCTTGATCTGGGAGAGGAATCTCTTCTTTTATTGAAAACAGAGTCCATTAGGTACTACTCTAGAGGCTAAGTAGTTGGCGATGTCAGCATACCATGGTTCCTCATTGCTTACTGTCAGTGCAGAAAATAACTAAACCCAATTGGAAAAAGTTCTCTTCTTAACCATGTCTTCTATTTGCTAGATGCTGAACACTGTCTCGTCTGGGAAATATTCTTGAATTGGAAAGCCATCATAAGGTCTCGTAATGCGGGACAAGTGATCAACAACTCCATTATGGCATCATTTCTTATCTACCACTAGAACATCAAATTCTTGCAGCAGGAGAATCCAACGCAAAATCTCGGCTTAGTGTATGCCTTGGTGAACAGGTACTTCAGAGGAGTGATCGGTGTGTACTATAACTTCACTCCCCCATAGATAAGAACAGAACTTATCGAGGGTGAAGACAACAGCAAGAAGCTCTTTTTCTGTAGTTGTGTAATTCTTTTGGGCATTTACAAGAGTCTTACTTGCATAAGTTATAATCCTTAGTACCTTATCCTTCTTTTGACATAGTGCAGCCCCCACAGCGTAGTCACTTGCGTCGCACATGATCTCAAAGGGGAGAGACCAATCAGGGGCAATGACCACAGGGGCTGAGACAAGCTTCTCTTTTATGATCTCAAAAGCCTCAAGACATTCCTCTGTAAAGTTGAATCTTGTATCCTTGGCCAACATATCACTTAATGGTTTCACAATCTTCAAAAAATCAGCAATAAACCATCGATAGAACCATCATGACCTAGAAATGCCCTTACTTCTTTAACTGAGGTAGGAGGAGGGAGCTTTTTGATGACCTCGACCTTGGCCTGGTCTACTTTAATACCTTCTTTAGAAACTCGATGCCCCAACACAATGCCTTCCTTTACCATAAAGTGACATTTTTCCCAACTCAGCACCAGGTTGGTTTCTTCACACCTGGCTAAGATTAGATCTAGTTGCTGTAAACATTCATCAAAGTTAGGGCCATATACACTGAAATCATCCATGAATACTTCGATACTTTTTTCGGTAAAATCAGCGAAAATTGTCTGTATGCAACGTTGGAAAGTAGCAGGTGCATTGCAGAGTCCAAAAGGCATTCGGGTATATGCAATAGTACTGTAAGGGCAGGTGAAGGTGGTCTTCTCCTGGTCCTCAGGTGCAATTGGGATCTGAAAATACCCTGAATACCCATCTAGAAAACAATAAAATTCTTGACCTGCCAACCTTTCCAACATTTGATCTATAAAGGGCAAAGGGAAGTGATCCTTCCGGGTGGCGGAATTTAATTTCCTATAATCAATGCACATGCGCCATCCCGTAGTTTTTCTTTGGGGGATCAACTCCCATTTTTCGTTCGGAACTGCTTCGATACCACCCTTCTTGGGTACCACCTGGACAGGGCTTACCCAAGGGCTGTCAGAAATGGGGTATATGATACCAGCATCCAATAATTTTAATACCTCATTTTTGACAACTTCTTTTAGGTTGGGATTCAACCTCCTTTGAGCTTGCCTCATTGGTTTATGATTATCCTCCATACATATACGGTGGGTGCAAAAACTAGGATCAATACCCTTTAAATCTGTTAGACACCAACCTATCGCTCTCTTATGCTTTCCTAGGACTTCTAACAGTTTAACTTCTTGCTCAGGAGAAAGAAGCGAGGAAATGATTACAGGAAGAGAGTTTGTACCTGAAAGGAAGGCGTACTTTAGATTAGAAGGGAGTTCCTTCAATTTTACCTCAGGTGGTTGCTCGATGGAGGGTACAGATTTTTGAGACGGGCCTTCAAGCCTCTCCAGTGGTGGGTGATAACTTTTCTTTTTACCCATGTCGAGTTGCTCAACGATTGCGTTGATCTCTTTCTGTGGAGATTCTTCGATAGATGAAACCAGCACTTGCTCCAAGGCCTCTAACTCATGAGGTTCGACCAAGGGGACGGAGAAAGTCTCTTCATCATTTATGAATTCATCCGTGCCATCATCTGTTAGTAGACCAACACAACAAACGGTGTGAGCAGAAACACTTTTTCTTACCATCTGTGCCATGTTGAATTCTATTTTCTCGTCCTCGAATCAGAAGGTAACCTTCCCATCATAAACATCAATGACTGCCCTAGCAGTACTTAAGAATGGTCGCCCTAGGATCAGTGGGACCTCAGTATCCTCACTAATATCCACGACTACGAAGTCAGCAGGGAAGATGAATTTGTCAACTCCCATAACCAGATTTTCTACCATTCCCATTGGCTTGATGGAGGATCTATCTGCCAATTGGAGGGAGAAGGAAACGAGCTTCAGTTGACTGCTACGGATCCTTGTGAAGATAGAGTAAGGCATGATATTAATGCTTGCGCCAAGGTCACATAACCCATGGCCACAATCGACTTTTCCAATACAACAAGGCACTATTGGTAATCCTGGGTCCTTCTGTTTTGGTGGCATTGCTCTCAATAGTGCTGCCGAGCACTCTTCTGTTAGTGCAACTGTCTCCACGTCTTCCATTCATCTCTTGTTGCTCATTAGTTCCTTGAGGAACTTAGCATATGTAGGCATCTGTTTTAGAGCATCTATTAGAGGAATGTCAATAGTTAAGTGTTGAAAAATTCCTAAGAATTTCTTGAATTGCTCATCCATATGTTTCTTTTTGAGCCTATTTGGAAATGACAATTTTTCTTTTGATGGAGAAGTGGAAACAGTAGAGGGAAATTTAGAAGTAGAGGGCGAAGAGATAGGAGCCTGTGTCTCCTGTGAGGGCATAGAAGGAATTACCTCCTCTACATCATCAGATTCCACTTGTTTTTATTTTTCTTGATCTTGACCCACCTCCCTTCCACTTTGAAGAGTAACGGCACCTACATCTTGGCTCCCTAGGATGACTGATTTCGCCTGCTCTCTTGGATTTATTTGTGTTTGGGAGGGAAATTGGCCCTGAGGCCTAGGTTGGGTGAAGATTTGTTGCAGTTGAGTTTGCAGGGACTTCTGGTCCTTGCGCAATGCAGAGATTTCTTCTTGTGTATCTCTGGATTTATTCATGAGGGCCTTCATCATGTCCCTCATCTCGGCCATCTCTGCTTCTGAGTTGGATGGGAGTTGTGGTGATTAATGAGAAGGCACTCTGTTATAGGGAGGTTGGGCAAATTGCCTTTGGCCTCCTTGAAAGCCGGAATTGTTCTGAAAGTTTTGGTGTGGTTGGGCACCTCTTTGCCAAGGTTGCGGTACCCTTGATTGTTGGCGACGTAGTTCACCTCCTTAGATGCCTTAAGTTCTTGTAACTCAGGACACTGCTCAAAGTCATGTGACCCTCCACACTGTGTACAAGACACGCCAGAAGGTGGTAAAGAAAACACGGGAGAGCGAGTTACCTGAGTGGTTGGTCTTGCATTGGCCATATTGGCCTGCTGAGGGAGAGAACTCATAGCCAGTTGCTCCACAACTTTTTGTAGAGCACTTACCTTTGTAGATTGTTGGGCATTGCTCTCTAGCAATTGCTCGTGACTCTTCATCAATTTTTCAAATTTGTTATCATTGTCTCCAATGTGATACATACCTGGAGTATTACCTCATGTTCCTCCTCTAGCCCAATCACGGATTTCCTCGCAAAGGGACTCAATACCGTCCAGAAATTGTTCCCCTGGTTTCTTGAGGATATCGTTGCCAAGGGAGGACAACACCATTGTTTTGTACTGGTTCACGAGTCCTTTGTAGAACAACTGAGAGAGTTGCTCCTTCGTGAGACCATGGTGGGGACACTTCAGAAGTAACCCCTTAAATCTATCCCAAGCTTCATAAATATTCTCTGATCCTGGTTTCTTGAAGTTGCAGATTTCAACGATCATTTCCAAAGTGCGACTTGGCGGTAGGAATTTGTCGTAGAACTTCGTCGCCATGTCGTCCCATATAGAGATGGTGTTTGGTGTCAGGCTGTGATACCATTTGCTGGCTCTCCCCGTAAGGCTATGTGGGAAGAGCGAGAGGCGAGCATATTGCAGAACTGTGTCAGTAGCGGTGAGACTATTGACATGCTGTAGGAATTTTGTCACGTGGAGTAGTGCCTCATCAGGGTTGGAACCATCGAACATTCCTAATTCTTTGACACAACGGATTTGATGATATGGCTTTAACTTCTGCCATTCATCATAATCGGCTTGAGGAAGTTGAGGAAGATTGATGGCAGGCAACGACGCCATTTTGCTAACTAAGATTTTAGTAGGTAATATGTACACACTTATGTACAAGAGATTAAACAGAAATATAGGAAAAAGAATCAAGAATGTGTCGGGTATCTCTTACCCGGCAACAAGCACGACATAATTAAAACTGAAAGAAAACCTACTCAATCTAATACATGTAGCAAACAAAAACCCGGTCAAAAGTAGAAGGGAAGCAAATTAAGACCAAGTAAGTCGAACCCTAGGGACTTGTATAGAAAATTAGTCGTAGCCTTGGTAATTACTAAGTAAAGAGGGGGAAAAAGGTGTATAAGTATTTCTAACACTAACTAAACTAACTATTCACAATGAACTAACCTCGATTAGGGTCAATTAACAATGTAAGTACTCATATGATCACGGATCAAAAGTGGCAAGTCTCGAAAAGGATTCTCTTTCTCGCAAAATGTATATGTCGGGTGCTGTGCCGGACAAAGTATACCCGGCGCATTCAAAAACTTTGAATGTGCCGGACATCTTCTACCCGGCATTGCATCCGGCATCGTATATTTCGTAAATAACATTTCCAGTTTCAAGCATGACAACAAGAACTCACTATCCTTATTCGCATCGTGAATAAATAATGCCGCGAATAAGAACAGAACAATGGGGAATAAGAGAAACAACCCTAAACCTTAACATTTGTTGCCTACTTCTCAAGGTAACAATATTAAAGATTACCAAAATCATAACCTATTATACTCTTGCTGTTGAAAGCCTTAAATAGAAGTTTGTGATGATAGAACAAGAGAAAATCCTTGTTCTATTGATAAGGAGATTAAAACTCGGGTTACGAAACTTGAGAATTCCATTAATGATCAAAAAGTGTTTTACAATGCAATCATCTAATCAAGGCAACCAAAGAGTCTACCAAACCAACCAGAACATTGAGAGAAGATATAAGGAGGATCAAGAGTACAACTTGATGAGAATTCCCTTGAACTCGATAATGTCTTCTTTCTTCAGGTTGGATTCGCAGCACTTCCTTGGCAGCAATTCATCGTGATTTTTGAGAGATTTCGAATGTAAAGTAATGAAAAAAAGTGTTCTCTCCAAGTGCAGACCCACGACCTTTTATAGACTTCAAAATCTTCAGATGTCGGGTCCTATGCCGGGTAGAAGTAATCCGACATGTGAATTAAACACGTGCCTTTCAGTTACGGTCGAAACCGCTTTGGTGCGAAAAGCCACTTGTGCCAGATAGATTATATCCGGCACCGTACCCGGCATCGAGTGTTTGGATAACGGTGAATAACCGATAACCTTTGGCGAATAGGCGCGTCGTTTGCTTATGCCGGATAAAAGGCACCCGGCCCCGTACCCGGCCTGATCCCTTTCCTGATACGTACTTATGCCGGGCAGAAATAACCCGGCTCCACATCCGGCATCGGTTGATTTTGATGTAGAACTTGCTCCTTGCATGGAAAACACTCAAGGTATTAGTCTGAACATATAAAATGACTTTTGATGCAATTTAATGTAAATACTACCTATTATAACCTTATTTTAACTAATGATACCATAAATCTAGCTTATAAAATATGATAAGTCTACGGCTTATCACGTACACGTGGGCTCTGTTGTGGACAGGGGTTTGTAAGAGAGTGGGCAAGTGGGGAAGAGGAGCTGATTGTTTAGATAAATTCGCTAGAGGGGTTGTCGGGTGAGGCAAAGTGGGAGGGGACTATTATTCTCGTTAGAGAGAAGAATTGAGTGAGGGGGAGAATAATGGCCACCGCTTCATTTAATTGCTTAGGAGACTGAAAAGGTTGTACTCGTGATTTTTCATGAAGGGTCGCCGCAATATGTGAATTGTTTCTCGGAAAAGGGGTGATCTAAAACGGAATGTTATCGAGAATACAGAAGGGTTTTCCATTTATTGCAATAATTAGCCCACTACCATAGGAACCGTTACCAAAGTAAACGGTGTCGTCTGGGAAATAGCACTGGGGGAATTGTGCGACTGTTGAGTGAAAGACCTTGGAATGCATCGTTTGAGCTGACGTTTGGAGAACGCGCACCTTCACGAGTATACCAGCATGCGACGTCATTTGGGTATTACTAGGACTGTCTTTTTCTGGTGGCGTTTGAGGGTTGCGTTTCTGTAATACCCCCATCCCACATCGGGATATGACTAGTGAGGTGAGTAGTTTATAAGGATACATAAGGGTTGACTATAACAACAAGGCTTTCCACTTTTAAGACCAAGTGAAGATTAAGGGCCTAAAGTGGCTCGTTTTCAAGCCTGAGTGGTTTGAGAGCTAGGTTGTTGGACAATTACCCATATGGGGTGTTACAAATGGTATCAGAGTGGACTCGGGACTGTGTCAGGATGGGCTACCTGACACCTACCGAGGAGGTCCATGGGACTTGGATGTAAGGCTTGTGACGAGAACGTCACGTTCTTTGAGTGGGGGAGTATGTAATACCCCCATCCCACAACGGGATATGACTAGTGATGAAAGTAGTTTATAAGGATACATAAGGGTTGACTATAACAACAAGGCTTTCCACTTTTAAGACCAAGTGAGGATTAAGGGCCTAAAATGGCTCGTTTTCAAGCCCGAATTTCTTGGGAGCTAGGTTGTTGGACAGTTGCTCATATGGGGTGTTACAGTTTCGACTGATGTTCCGGCGGACTTGGTGGGTCCCGACCATTTTCGAAGTTATGCTGTGACAGTTCCTTTGACCAGTATTCTATAATTCCCACATTATATATGCAACCTTCGACTTCCACCATGAAATCTTAATTGATGATAGACATTGTAACACCCCTATTTAAAGTAAATACAACGGAATAAAAATCTCTACTGGCGTTTACAGATCATCGGGTTCCAAACACCCGGTACAAAACCTCACCAATTACTACTTACAAATGTTACAGTTTGAACTCGAAAAAACATTGTAAACATAACTTAAAATAAACAAAGAAACTCTCCATAACTCCTAAATCCCATCCCAATCACTCATACTCTTCGTGGCCATCTGTATAAACAATTCATACCTGTAAGATGAAACCAAGCAGCCTACCACGGGAGGGGTGAGTCAGTTCCCTGGAATGGAACTGGTACAATTCTCCAAAACAATAATTTAAAACATAACTCTTAAAATAAACAGTAACTTGAAATCAAACTCTTAAAAACAAAACAGAGGAACAAGGCATTTCAAAATAATCAAGTCAAAGATAACAAGGCAAAGATAGCGATAAATAACAGACTAGTAAAGTTAGTCAATTAAAAAGCCACACCATAAGTTCGTGAACATCCATTGCTTATGTTAGATTCAATTCCAGTTAGGAGTAGAAAGACTCAAGTAGTCACAAGGACTAGGAATGATATGAATATCCATTACCCGTGGTAGACAGTTTATGTCTCCACCATTTCAGAAAGTTGATTCCCATAGACAACATACTCAAGAGTGGAATAAAACCAATTGGGAGAGATGACCCCCACCGCTAGTCAAATATCCACATGGACGAGGGATATACGGCCCTCCGCTGTCGTACACATCCTTTTGGACAAGGGATATACAACCCTTCGCTGTTACTGACCCGTTCTCAGTCATCGGTGAAGACGCGCGCACGTCACAATAAAAAGACTTAGCTCATGGATGAAATGATATCCAGAGTCAAAGGATGAATTTACCAAGATTTGACATTTTGCCATATTCCTAGCTATCCCACTAGATCATTAACTGCACAAGTGCAATACCAAAACACTCAAACCTACAGAGTGCAGAGACGTAAACCCTTTGCAGTTAATATCTAATGAAACAACTAGATAGGAAGAAACAGTAACCATGTAAGTTGTACTATCAAGACTCAGTTAGTCACATCAAGCTGAGTTAGTCACACAAACAGTTTCCTTTTGAAATTCATTTAAGCTCAGTTAGTGTTTTTCAAAACGTCTTCTTAAGTCCGTTAGCAAAAGTATCTGAGTACGAGAAATCGTACCTGATTAATGCTGTAGCAGTTCCAGTAGACTCGAGCACATATTCAACAATACTCTGAGGAATATTAAAGGTAGCCTATTATCAATAACTTATATCCTAAGTTAAACTTAAGTAAATTCCTCACTCTTATTTCTAAATCTCAATTATCTTGTAAGCCCTCGCTTAAATGTTATGTATAACCTTTGACTTATTTTAGAAGGTTGTAGCCCAAGGTTGTAAGATCAAGGAATGTATTTTATTAACACTTGTTAATTGTTCCACTCAATCCACCTAACCAAAATCCTCACATTCAAGACTTTTGAGACCTTAATAACATAAATGCATTTTATAATAACTTAATTGATCTTAGAATTCAGAGACAACTACTAAACTCAATTACTTTACCTTTAGTCCAGAATGACTTTTAATTACAACCATTAAATAATCTTGTCATAAGATGTTAAATTACTTTTCATCTTGAAATAACTATATTTTAATTAACTTAGACTTATCGAACTCTTACATTTAGTATTCACAAGGTACATTATTTGCTTTATTATTACCTATATAATAAGGTGTTTTAAGATAACCTTTTATGTATCCTTACTTACATTTAATTTCCTAAATGTTTTATTTTTACTCATATTCTCTCAATAGACTATGTATAATCCTTTTATACTAAATTTTAATAAACTTATGTCTTAAATACATTTTAGATTGTTTACAAAACCTAAGGCTTCAAAGGAATAACTTAATAAATTAATTTCCTTTATTATGTTTTAGGATAAACAATATATCTTAACATAAGGTAAAATTTATCTAAGAATTAAATTCTCATTCATAAGTGAATTTGTCAATTATTTAATAAGATCATCTATTCGGAAAAATCCTTATACCTTATATTCAAATGACATATTAATATTTTAAGTGTCGTAAAGTAGATCAATATAATCTCTTATGTAACTTAGTTTCATCTAATTAAAGGTTCAAAGGTTTTAAGTATGTAATTTCTATTTACAAACCTTTTATAAGTTAATACATCACTTAATTATAAACTCACATTCTGAACATTGGTAATTAAGGTTTTAAATGTATTTTATATGGCTTGTCTAACTAGGTTGCTATTCGCAGTACAAAATTACTAATCACCGCAGTACAATTTTTTTTAAATCATATTGAAGTTGTAAACATGTAATGATGTCATGTTGTAACTTTTGTTTTTTTTGAAAAATCATTTGTTTAGCGTAAACTGCAAAAAACGCTCTAATTGTAACAAAAGACGTTAAACCAGTATTTATTACGTTTGTATGTTATAATTTTGACTCCACGTAATTAAAACAACATTTAATGTTATGTTTGACTAAATTACAAACATTGGTACATATTCAGAATGTCGTATTGAATTTGTAGTTAAAAATGCCAATTTCGGGTGAAAAAGGATTAATTGTAATAACTGACGTTAACCCTTTTTAATCGTGTTTTAACGTTATAATTGCGACTCCACGTAAGTTAAAGACATTTACGTTGCATTTGACTAAATTACAAGCATTGTTACACATTCAGAACGTCGTACTGAAATTGTAGTTCAAAACGTCAATTTCGGGTAAAAAACGCTCTGACTATATGTAGCCTAACCTCCCTTACAATCTTATTTCTTCTAACTCATCTCTCTCTTCCATCTGATCCTCTCCCTTGCCTGCTGAGCCGCCACAGAGCCGCCACGACCACCAGCCGAACCACCGCGACACACCACCGGAAAAATTTTCTGGTGAGTTTTTGAATTTTTTTTCTTCTACTTAAGATTTGGGTGTCCTGAGTATGAATTTGCTGTTAGTTTTTTGAAATTTAACATCAATTGAGCTAGATCTAGCATGGAAAATTCGGATGAAACTTGAAAATTTTGAATTTGGTGAACTTTCTGGGCGAGCCCTACTGTGGCTCGATTTGGGGGAAGGAGAGCAGGAGGGCGGCTCGACCTGGGCCACCGCGAACCCCGCGGCTGCTCTACCCGGAGACAGGCGAGCAGGAGTGCTGCTCGAGTGGGAAGCAGGCGAGCTGGAGGGCGGCTCGACGTCTCTGTGCGCGCGTCAGGCTGTGGAGACGAGCAGGAGGGCGGCTCGAGTGGGAAGCAGGCGAGCTCGTAGGCAGCTCCCGGATGACGGAGGCGAGCAGGATGGCGGCTCGACGTTGGAGGAGGAGAGGCACTGCGCGGCTCGACCTGCAGTTTTTTTTTTAATTTTTTTTTGTTTGAATTTAATTTTGTGAATGATTTATAAATGTTTGAATTTTTTTTTTAAAATATTGACCATAGCAACAATAAGGCTCTACCCTATATTTGTTTTAAATTTTTTTTGTTGTATTAATATTATGAATGAATTATAACTGTTTGATATTATGAATGAATTATAACTGTTTGAATATTTTTTTTGAAGTGTTGACTCGAGCAACAATAGGGCTCTACCCTATAGTTTTTTAAATTTCTTTTAATGTTATGAATGAATTATAACTGTGTGATATTCATATGCAGTGATGGATCAACTGAAAAAAGCAGTGCAACATGTATACTCGAAGAAGAAGAAAGACCGGGGTACAGAGCAGCCTATGACAGCCTTGTACCGTCGTGCACGAGCTCCTGGTGATGGGCCGAGTAATCCTACCCCCCCCCGCATGGAAGCGGCACGTCATTCATCGTTCCATCCGGGTCAATATTTCAACGACCCGGCGTTTCAGATACCTGCACCACCAAGGGAAGTGGTGGATGACTCGGCGATGTACGATCATATACCGAAGAGACTCATGCCTATGTTTTCATCATCCAGTAGTGCTTGGTCTGAAAGAACGCTGCACAGCGCTAGCTACAACATCTCGGGCGAAGGAAGCCACCCGATTGCTCCCTTAGAAGCTCAAACGTCAGGCGGTGGTAGTTCATCACATATACCAATCCCATCACCCGCCCGTGCTGATGAGGACCATGTGACGACCGAGTGTTCGCCACATGTTGATGACGATGGTGGTGGTGCTAATGATGAGGACTCACCCGACGTGGATAAGGAGGAGGATGATGAAAATGATGATGTCATGGATCGGGAGGATGACATTAACGAGGAAGCAGTGTTAGCGATGGTTCCAGTCATTCCTACCTCTTTGAAGTTGACAGAGGTGCCAGTTCCTGGCGGTCCACTACTCACTAGTGTTATCACTAGCTTCGGGGGTCATGTAGCGCTTAACTTATGGTCCTCGACTAAGGTATGTTCTCTATCTTCTCATGTATTTGATCATTTAAATCATACTATGTTTTGTAAGTGTTAAATATTGGTCATTATCTAGGATCGTGGGGTTTTGAGTTACATATCCCGTAAGGTGATGCTTACTAGCTGGCCAAAAGATCAAGTTTCCTGTAAAAGAGCAAGGACCATGCTTAAGTATTCTGGTACACATCACCTACAGGATATTACAATGCCACACAACAATATGTTCCTCATCAGTGCTTTTGTGGAGAGGTGGCAGCCTGATACAAACTCATTCCGTATGCCGTTCAGTGAGATGACGATTACCCTGCATGATGTGTGGATGATACTGCAAATCCCCATCGTTGGTCGTCCATTGCTAGGGCAGTCATCCACCCCTGAGTTGAAGGAAGTAATGGGCTGATTGTCTAATTTTGGGGGAGATGTTCAAACTATGACAGAGACACTGTGGAATACGGTGTTGCATCGATTGCGGGCTTGTTGCAGCACTGTAGGGATGTACATGAAGAGCCAAATGAAGCAGCATGTGGTTGGTTGTATCATCTGATCGGTACCAACCATATTAGCTGGAAATCACATGGTCGTCTGAGTCCACAGCTGTTTTGGTTAGTAGCTCCCATGAAGAAAGCTACGAAGCTTCATAATATGCATGGGGAGCTGGTACTCTTGCATGGTTATCGACAACTAGGGATAGCCTCTCGTGTCGGCTCAGTGGAACAGGTGGTTGTATTACATTACTTGAGGTAGTGTGCTAATGTGCATCTAGTATATGATAACTCACTGAGTATTAATAATTGGTACTGCTTAATCATTCTATTGTTTATATATGCACAGTGCTGGATTTATGCGTACTTCCCTACATTAAGACCAGCAGATGACAGACCTTGGGCTCTAAGATGGGTGAGATCCAACTCTCAAGTTCTGATCATCGTTCACTACAAGGCTATCGTGAGCATCTAGATGCTTTGACTGCTCTAAATGTAAGTGTTTGTAGTTGCGAACACATTGAACCATTATTATTTTGTCTTTCGTTGTTGGTTAAATTTTACTTTTATCACATTGTAGATTGGTTGGTTGCCCTACGGTCGGGATAATGTTAATGTTCATGGAGGGCGTACATGGTACAGAGGTACCATACAGATTATGGGGTTGAATGAGTAGACACGCCAGGGCGTTGTCAACGCCAGTTTGGGTACATTCAGGGTGATCCCTAAACCTCCTATTAGACCCAACCCAAGGACTGAAAAAAGAGGAAAAAACCAACCATACACATGTGTATACCCCCCCCCCCCATGTATGGTGTGTGGGATAACACACCTAAAGTGCTGGTTCCAGGGTATGAGCGTACAAGTGCGCGGTTGCATGCTTGCGACCCACTCTACCTAGATTGGTACACCAAGGACACACACCCGAAGATCCTAAACCTTGAGAGTTATGAGACCACATTGGTTCATCCTCCAGATCCTTGTCTAGTAAGTCATATTTTTATAGTACTTCATGAGATATCACTTTTATTTTTTATGTGTACTTACCTGACCAAGTGTGTTGCAGCTACTGTCCGAGGCAAGTGAGCTTGCACGTCCATACTATCAAGAGAACCGTGCATGGGACTGGTCATACTATCGTCAGGGGATGCCAGAAGATGAACAAAGGGCTAAAACTCATGGTCTTGAGGATGTGTTCAGTTCTTTATCCATATGGGATAGTTACCAGTGCCAGCATAGTGCACCCTAGTGGTTCTCATCTAGGATTTAGATGTAATAAACTTTAGTAACGTCTTGGAACTATTTGTTGTCTTTTATTTTTACTTGGTGTAATAGACTTTAGTACAATTTGTGTGGATGAAGTTATTTTCTAGTAGACTTGGTGATGGTGGAATTATTGCTGAAATTGCTGGTGACCTTATTGATGACCTTTTGGTTGGTTTTATGGAGGTTATAACCGGTGGAGAGAAGAAAAACATGGGAGACTATGCCAAAATTTTTCTAGAAATGCATCGTTTCTTTTGCTCTTCATTGTAAACCAGCATCGGGTATATAAACTGAAAACATCATTTTTCTTTCTTAGTATCTATTTTAATCTTCTGTAGAGCTTTTATTGAACCTGGTTAATGCAGTATGCTTTCGGGAGGATACATCACATGCATCAACACACTATAAGAATCGGTAACATATACCAAGCGGAACAAACCTAATGTATATGCCACGAGAACTAAAATATATCAAAAATATAGAAATTCCTAACAAAAGTCCTAGAATTCCAAATCCTATGAATCACAAAATTGAAAGTGAATAACTATCTAACATCTACCAAAGATTATAAATCCCAGAAAAGTATAACAACACTTCCACGTCCAAACATTTACCAAAGATTATAAATCCCGAAAAGTATAACAACACGTTTATTCCACGTCCAAACATCTACCAATGATTATAAATCCAGAAAAGTATAACAACACGTTTATTCCACGTCCTAAGGTTACTAACATATGGGATCATTACATTACAAACCTATGGTTACACAAGAACTAACAAGATCATTACGCAATAACCAATAACCTAATTATTTCCTGACCTTTGTCTCTCTATTCTCTGTGCTATTACATTACGTCGCATATCATAAATTGGTTCTTGGTGTTGAAAATCATCATCATCGGGCTCAATAGGATCTTAAATAACAAGTAATGGAATGTGATCGATGAAATCATTATACTCCATATAATTCTCCATCATCCGGCGAACTGATGTATCATTTCGTACATGAATAAAAGTCCACTCGTAGTCGCCCTCCAGCCCCAAATACACCATTGTTGTTATGTTTATTCTGCCGAGGAGGGACTGTGGGGCTCGAATTACTCGTCGTTGCAGATCACGGAGATTACTAGGATATGGCATAGTAACTTCTACGCGTCTGTACCCCATTCTTCTATCAAATTGTGCTCCATGACGACCAAAAGTAGCTGCATAATTAACGTGCAAACATAAAGAAAACTCCATTTGATTTTGAGAGCAAAATGTGGCGTAAGGTATGAAGAGTTCACGCAAGATGTAATTAGACAGATTCTGAGAGCACAAGGTAAGGAATGAGTATGTTGGGACACTAATACCCTCTTTTATAATATTTAAGTAACGGTCACTGACATGTCCAACGGCTAGTTCAACGGCTAGTGAGAAAAGTAAGGTTAAAACAGTAACATGGAGCACGCGAGGTCTGTTTCTGGTACAAAGGTTCGATACTAATTATTATTTTTTGGGGTGCTTGCTTAAGGCACAACCTGACAACACAGGAGCTACATAATATAGTGACGTTCAAATGTAAACATACAGTAAAAAGAGACAAACAACACTTAACCTTAATTAATCAAATTACATCCTATAATAATTTGATGAGTCTTGAAGTTACTTTTGCCAGGAAGAGGTACACGTACCAGGACACTGTTCATGTACCAGGTTACTGCATCCGGTACAAAGTGAATTAAAAGTTACCGTTGGTAATTACTTTTGCTAGGAAGAGGCACACGTACCAGGGCACTGTTCACGTACCGTAGGACTGCATCCGGTACAAAGTGAATTAAAAGTTACCGTTGGTAATTACTTTTGCCAGGATGAGGTACACGTACCAGGACACTGTTCACGTACCAGGTTACTGCATCCAGTACAAAGTGAATTAAAAGTTACCGTTGGTAATTACTTTTGCTAGGAAGAGGTACACGTACCAAGACACTGTTCACGTACCAGGTTACTACATCCGGTACAAAGTGAATTAAAAGTTACCGTTGGTAATTACTTTTGCCAGGAAGAGGTACACGTACCAGGACACTGTTCACGTACCAGGTTACTGCATCCGGTACAAAGTGAATTAAAAGTTACCGTTGGTAATTACTTTTGCCAGGAAGAGGTACACGTACCAAGACACTGTTCACGTACCAGGTTACTACATCCGGTACAAAGTGAATTAAAAGTTACCTTTGGTAATTACTTTTGCCAGTAAGAGGTACACGTACCAGATCACTGTTCACGTACTAGGTTATCATTTTTGAACTTGTAACCTTGTGGCTAGTTCATGACCAACCTCTATATAAGGGATGCCTCCTCCATTTCATCTTCACACACTCACTCTCAATATTCTCAAAGCTCTCTATCTCCTGACTCTCTTCCAAAAAATATTTCGTAAAACTGTTCAAGTAGCTAGACATGAGTCAATCTTCAGATTCCGATCATGATTTTATTCCAGTGTCAAGCGCAGTAAGTATTTAGTTTATTGTCTTTGTAAATCATATTCACACTAATATTTCATATTTAAACATTCGTCTAACATTCTCTCAACCCTTATTGCAGGAAAGTGACTCAACTACTGATGAAGGTTGGGATGAATTTGATGAAGGCGTTCAAGATCACCATGCAGAGATGGATGACTACATGCAACAGATGTATAATCGACCTCTGGTGGTAGATACAGGTTACTTATTTCAAACAGATCAGCCATTTGGGAGTAAAGATGAAGCGGAAGCTTGGGTAGATAGTGTTGGCCGTCCCAACCATATCTACACCATAATTCAAAGTTCTCGGGCGGGCCAAGATTTCCACATAACATGCGAGAGGTATTGGAAACCACGAAGGACACCACGACCTGGTGTCTTCACCCGACGCAGATCATCTGGTGCAAAGAAATGTGGTTGTCCTTTTTGAATTAAGGGGTATTACACAAGCTACGGGTGTTTCTTGAATGTGGTTAACGGATGGCATAACCATGATCTTGCTGAGTGGGCAGAGGGTCATTTTGTGGGAAAACGCCTAACCGAGGAGGAGAAGATTATGATCGATCAGAGAACCCGAGTCGGTGTGCCACCTTCTGCAATTTATTCAGAGCTCACCATAATCAGCCCCGACACGTCAGCAACTAGGAAAGACATATACAACAGGATACAAAAAACAAAACTTGAAAAGAGAAATGGTCGATCTATTTGTGCAGACTTTACTGGGAGAGCTAGACAAAAACAACTACTACTACGATTACACTACAGAACCAAGTAAGTCAACTTTGGATGTCTCAAATAACTGTAATCCTTTAGGTTTCATATTAATTTGATAGATAACATGATTCTGTATACTTTCACAATTTAGGGGATCGAACACGACTTGGGTCCATCTTCTTTGCACACTCTACCACTAGATTACTGCTGCAAGCTTTCCCGTACGTCATAGGCATTGATGCTACCCATAAGACGAACATCGAAAAAATGCCTTTGGTTCAGTTCATTGGAGTGACGAGTATGTTCAAATGGATAGCTCAATCTGTGGATGTGACAAGGTAACCTCTCATGGATTACCATGTACATGTAAATTAAACTACATGCTGGATAGTGGTATACTGTGCTCAAAGAGGGATATACATCGTTTCTGGTATACCCTAAGCTGGGAGAATCATGAATCAACAATTGATATGCTATCCTACAAGGAGGCAGAACAAAACAGATGGCGTGATATTGCTTCTAAGGTAGTACAGTTAGACGATCCGACTCTGATGGCCAAATGTTACAATCAAATCCAGAACTTCCTTCATCCAGATATGGTGTGCCAATTAGGAGAACCATTAGAAAAGTTTGGGATTGGCAGACCTACCGGGACCTCAAGACCAAACCGACGGGAACCTTCATCTTGAGAGCGTAACCGACCAAGGGCGAACCATTCCGAAGGAGCACCATCAAATAGAAGATCACTTAATATAGGATCATCAGATCCGAATCGATTCATGCCCATAAACAGCTTCCCATACTACCAGTATTTCCCATCCAACCTATATCAATATATCACTGGGTATATTGATGTTCGTGGAGATGGTAATTGTGGTTTTAGGGTGATTGCTGATTACCTGTATTCAAACGAAGAGAGGTGGAAAGATGTCCGTAGAGGAATGCACCATCACATGAAGAATACAGAACCGGCAAAGCATGTATACAAGAGCATGTTTAACGAAGCACCGTACAATGACATGATAAGAGCGATTCATTGGAATAGGGATGAGGAAGCACCTCAAGAGAAATATATGACCACGGAAATGGGGATGGTGATCGCGACAAAGTACATTTCGATAGTAGTTTTCTACTCTACTGTCTCGGGGGTATGGCAAGTGCCACATACATTCCGATCAATAATTATACCGATCGTGATAGACCAAGAGGAGAGATCCACATAGGAGTTTGCCCCCAGGGTCATTTCGTAAGGTTTTGTATGGTTGATGACTCCCCACTCCCCCCTGTCTATCCGCAATGGTTCTTTTATAAAGATTCAAACACTGTTGGACCTTGGATTCATCAAATACAATCTAGGTTAGACAGATGGAACAACGTTGTAACTTAGTTTTTCTTTAACTTAGTTGTTGTAACTTAGTTTTTCTTTAAATTAGTTGTTGTAACTTAGTTTTTCTTTAACTTCGTTGTTGTAACTTAGTTTTTCTTTAACTTAGTAGTTGTAACTTAGTTTTTCTTTAACTTCGTTGTTGTAACTTAGTTTTTCTTTAACTCTATTGTTGTAACTTAGTTTTTCTTTAACTTAGTTATTGTAACTTAGTTTTTCTTTAACTTCGTTGTTGTAACTTAGTTTTTCTTTAACTTCGTTGTTGTAACTTAGTTTTTCTTTAACTTAGTGGTTGTGACTTAGTTTTTCTTTAACTTAGTCGTTTTAATCATTTTGACTGAAATTTGGTCATTCAATTCTCTTTTGTTTCAGAAAAAAGTGTCTCCTCACAACATTCCAACTTATTCAAGTAAGTTTGGTGAAAACAATTGTACTACAAATAGTAAAGTTTTTTTCTATTCGCAGTACAAATTAATTTTAAGTCATATTAATAGTATAAACACATAAAAATGTAATCCAACACTTTTTTTTAAAAAAAAGATTCCTGTATTGATTATAACAAAAAAGTAACTAGTAAAATTCGCTACTAATCAACTACAAACTACTTGGGTAAATTTACTTTCAGATATCATTTTTTGGAAAAAAAAACACAGCGACACATCATTACATGTTTACAACGTCAATATGATTTTAAAATATTTTGTACTGCGGTGATTAGTAATTTTGTACTGCGAATAGCATCCCCCCTTATCTAATTCTAAGAAACTTAAGGATTATTAGATTAATTCCCTAATCATAGTTATATATCATAATCCTTTTAATGATTTTATCTTAAAACATTAAGTTATTGTTCAATAATGTTATGAAATGATTAAATCTAGACTTATTAATCCACTTCACATCTAGATGTAAAAGTATCCCATTTATTTTATTATTAATTATATAACAAGATCTATTTGTGTAACAGATGAAATCTAATTACAAATTTTCCTAAGTCATAACTTATTAATTACTTAACCTAATTATAGATTTACATTCTGGTCATTGACAAATAATGTTATACATGTATTTTAATATGGTTTATATAAATCTTAGAAATTCAAAGGTAACTCTTTAAGCTTAATTTCATAACCATAATTTAATACCACCTCATATAATATTCTTTTAATAGTATTATCTTAAGATGTAGAACTATCATTTAGTACTGTGAATATTATGTAACGATTACATTTAAATTACTAATATTCAAACATTTTATTAATAAATATATTTCTCTTAATTTATTATTAATCATGTAATAATATATATATGTACAGGGGCGTCTCTAATATTTTAGGGGCCCTGTGCTTAATATTTCAAAGGAGGCCCTATAAAAATAAAATTTTAAATTAAAGTAAGGGATATAAATGTACTCAAATCACATCTAATATACATATTATTAAACAATCGCATAAAAATAGCAATTCGTGTAGCATTTTGTGCAGCAAAATCATCAATATGGTCTTTATATGTTTATTATTCAAAAGGTCATTCTTAACCGCTAATATCTCATATCACTGAAAAAAGTAATTCTTAATAAAAATACAATCATATAGGTGGTAAGCTAGGTGAAAAAGAGAGAAAAAAACATAGATTTGGTATCTTTGGTGAGATACAAGTTACTTACAAAATTATTAAAACTTAATTAAAACTAATATTGTTAAAACTTAATTTAATGTGCTTATTTAATTGTACAAATTTTCCATCTTTTAAAATAATCATACAAATTTAAAAAAAAAAACAAAAATATGGGGCCCCTAAATTTTGGGGGCCCTGTTCCATTGAACATGGTGCCACACCCTTAGAGCCGCCCATGATGTATATCCTAATATCATGTAACCCATTTAATTATCTAATATCTTGTAATTAAATCTTAGTCGGTATACAACTTATAAAGTAAAGTATTTCCCTTATTCTTAACTTCCTATATTAACTTCCATAACTTAAAGTTAATAATATAAATGAGTTAATTATATTTCTCTATTTACCCTAAAGTAACAGTTTAATTCTTTTATTTCCTCATAAAAGTTTAGAATTTAATGTAATAATCACATACTGTATTAAACGTTATTGTAACCTCCTAATATTATTTTCAATCTATAAAGTATAGTATTCAATCACTCATTAACTTATCATTACATTAAAACTATATATTATAAAGTTACTTAGGAAAGATTAAGGAAATCATTTATTAAACTTATTTCCCATTATCTAGAAATTCCCAAATTTTACGTATGGTAACTATAACATTTTAGACATATTCTAAAATTTTTATTTCCTAAACATTACTTTATTAAATAGCTAAGTTGATTCATACAAGGCCGTAACTTATAAAAATCCTAACTTACGTTTTATAACTCCAAATTTATATTAATTTATATAAAAATGAAGTATACTTTATAATTCACACATGTATAAAATTTCATGTCAAAGTTCATTCGGGAAGATCATTAAATTAGTCAAACAAGATTCAACCTTACCAAGATTCATTATTTCATGTGCAGTTCAAGATGCCAACTTCTCAGATCTGGTTCTCACAACCTAAAGCGATTCAATCCAAGGTCTTTATCAAGTTTAAAAGAAAAATTGTAACTCTACACATGGGTGAAAGAATCATTGAAAATGGAGCACTATGGAGAAAGTTATAGACTCTTCAAGATTCGAGTTTACCACTGAAATTCTGGGTTGCAATTGTGTCCTGACCGTGTTGCCTACGTTGGACGCTTAACGCTCCCAAATGAGGACGATTCAGCTTTTGCTTCCTTAAGGAAAGTTGAAGAGGAGTTAAAGAGCTTTCCAAAAAGATATGGTGCATGAATTTTAGTACAAGGATGAGAAAGTTATGATAGTGAAAAAAGTCGGGTTTACCATTGTTTCTGGAAATTCTGGGCAGAAAGTTAACGAACTGAATCAGGTGACGAACTTTAGATGACTTTCTGTACCAATTGGTAGTGATTCAGCCTTAGATGTTTAAATATAAGTTGAAGAGGACTCAAAGAGCTTTAAAATGAGCTATGGAAAAACTAATTTGGCATAAGAACGAGAGAGTTATAGATCTCACAAGATCCGAGTTTACCAGGTCGTTTCTGGAAATATTCTGGGCAAGAATCTAACATGATCGAGGCGGGGACTTTAGACTAGAGCCGATCATGGTCAATATAGCCCCACCGCCCAGCCCAGCCCGCCCTGTTTATTAACCCAACGGGTATGGGTGGAAAAAATGACTGGGCGGGTTTGGACAAAAAAATCAGCCCGAATTTTTTTTCGGGCCAGGTTATGGCTAAAAAATTTGCCCAATTGATGGCCTGGCCCGGACCGTTATCATAGTTACATTACATTATCAGTTATTATATTGTTATAACATGGACTTCTCATTTTATGTGCATAATGTTATAAAAAAATTCAAAATAAAAAAAGCGTGCATACTTTCCACGCTCCAGCCAGCCCATGTAAGCAAGTCAACTAAACAAAGTTACAAAGCATCAAAACCCAATTGAGCTGACCATCTCTCATTTTATCTACGTTGCCTAGAAGCTGGAACATTCCATACCCGAAAAAGCTTCCAACAAAATCCAAATTCTTGCCTCAGTAGGTCCTACTCTGTTCGCCGGAAAACTCATTCAATCACCCACCTTTTCGGTCTCATTCCTCTACATTCATCAATATATTAAGTTTCCGTTACTCCTCCCAAGTTTTTTCAAATTTCGCTTAGTCTTTTTCCTTTTTTTTGTCTTTCTGTTAAGTTTTCATACTCCTCTCGATTTCTACTCCTCATTTTCGCCAAGTGAATCTGAAGCGGTGATGGTTGGAACTTTGAAGTATATTACTTGAATAAAGAACTAGTGTGAGTTTTTGAGAAACATTGGGTGCACATTAGGATTATACTATGTAAATGTCATCGATGGTTTATTGTAACTTGTTATGCTAGAAATAGATCATTCACTTCGCATTATATTGTAGCACTTTGGTAGTTCTAATCATGCTTGATTTTTAAGAAAACATTTCAGACAAAGAGAAAATTGAGTTAAAACTGGACCGGGCGGGCCGGGCATTGGCACAGGTTGAAAAAAACGGGCCTAGCCCGGCCAGGCCTGAATTTTTCTAAAACGGGCTTGGACAAATTTTTTAGGCCCGACATGCAGAAAAATCATGATCGGCCCGGCCCTAACCCGGCCCGCCCGCCCGAATGATCAGCTCTACTTTAGACGCCTTAATCTTTCAAACGATTGGGAACTAGCTTGGGGTTCCTTCATAAGAGTTGTAGAGTAGTTAAAGATCTTGAAAACGAGCTACGTTTACCTTATCTAATGGATTTCTAGAAATTCGGCGTTGCAGATTCTCGGGGAGGCAACTTTGAGATGGCATAAATTTTTATGTGAGGCTAATTAGGTTTAGATAGATAGATAGTTAGAAACTATGTTAAAAGGAGAAGAGAAGGGTGAAGGTTTGACAACAATTGGATGAATAGAACGAGAGTTATGGTCGTCTAAAGATTGACCAACGTAACATGCTAATCTGTTGAGATACTTAGGCGGTTTTGGCTGACTGGCTGGAGCACGGAAACTGATAAGTGTCCAAATGAGCATGTTTTATGGGTGTATTTCATATATTATATTAGCACTTTTCTTGCTCATTTCTCAATTATCGTATGTTTTTCCTCTAGTTTATGTTTTATTGATTATCTCACAAATTTATTGGTTAAACATGAGGAAAACCAAGCTAGGATCAAAGTAGACAAAGAGACGAACGCGTAGGCGCCAATGACTTGAAAAACGAAGTCCAAACGAAGAATCTAGAGCCGGTCAAAGTTCGCAAAAGAAAACGAGTTAAAGACTTGTGTCTGTGGTGTGTCCGCTCAACAAAGGCCGAACGGTGCAATGTGTCCGGGTCTTGTCCGAGTAAACAAGGCCGGACGTGAGCATGGTGCGTCCGAGGAAGGAAGCACAGACAGAGGGCGGACAAGTACATTGTGTCCGTGCCATGTCCGGGTAACTATAGGCGGACAAGGGACACACGTCCGGGGATATTAGCACGGACAAGGGGCGGACGTAAGCAAGGACACAATGTGTCCGTGGATATTTGCCCTGACAAGAAATAGAACTGTCCGTGGAAATAAGACCGGACAACAAATAGAGCTGCAACTACGCCGACCGTCTTCCCCAATTGCTTCTTCGTTTGCGGCGCCTACAGACATATCCATCTACTCCACTGAACAATATCAGGCACCTGCCTTAAAATCCTCACGCGTACTCAACTCTGTCTCCTCTCCAGCTCTATCTTCAATCATCCTCTGCTTCTATATAAACCTAGCACCTTCAACAATAATCAGTGTGCGGGAGATACAAGAAAACAGACCATCGCTCACCACACTCTACCATTCTCTTCCATTCATTTTCTCCCGTAACACCACAACATTCCATACTCACGTACTCAGCAGAAACAAAAGAAATAGAAGAGAGGCAGCAGAAGTGAGAGCGAGTGCAGACCCGTTCTTTCTCTGAATAATGTCTAAATCTATCTGTGCTATCTTTTTATCTCCGTTAATGTCTGAGTAATTTTCTTTTGTATCCTAGGATGGGGGCTTGATTCTAATATTACGTAAATCAATATTTATCACCTATCTTTCTTATTAAACTTGTTTTAATTTCTTTCAGCAAATATTGTTAAATGCTTTGCCTGACAAACTACTACATTTTTATGGTAACTATCAACATATGATTTTGAGATTGTCAAAGTACCACAAAGGAATTAACCTCGGTATTTACACTCCGGATTGAGCAGGAAAATACTGAGGCTATTACTAAGAGTTCATAACTGACAATTATTAACTCAAATAGATAATAAATAATTGAGACAAGGTTATAAATCTGTTTAAGTAATTTAGGCAATTCCCCCGCTATCCTAGGATACCTTTTTCCATCCACATCAACTAATTTACTTTATTTTACTGTGTTTATTATTTCTGTACTGATCCAACAATAAATCAAGCTTGCCTCCGGCTAAACCCCCTTTTTACTGTTTTTATTAAATACCGAGACTAGGATAATTGAACAATTTCCCTGTGGATACGACACTTGTTGTACTACTCCGATTAAGGTGCACTTGCCTTTTAGTTTGCTGTAAATCTATATATATTAATGTATAGTATTTACCCACAAGTTTTTGGCGCGTTGCCGGGAAATTGATTCCATCAATTTCCCTAGTTTTCGGTAGCTTACTTGCTATACTATAATTCTGTTTATAATTATTTTGTTGTTTGTTTATTTTATTTCTATTAATTTCTGTTATTTACTTACAGTCATTTAATTTACTGTCATTTATTTCCCAGTTATTTAAATTTCCAGTGTCCTTTAAATTTCAGCAATCTAACTTCTAACATTTAAATTTCAGTACACTAACTCCTAACATTTAAATTTCTGTCCTTTAATTTTCTGTCATTTAAATTTCTGTCAACTAATTACTAACATTTAAATTCTGTCATTTAAATTCCAGTTCTTTAAATTCCCTTGTCACTAACATTTAAATTCCAGTACTCTAACTAACTAACATTTAATTTCTGTTATTTAATTTCCCTTGTCATTTAAATTCCCGCAATTTAATTTTGCTCTTTTTCTTTATTTAATTTTATTGTTTACTTAAACTACATTATTTCAGTTCCTTTTTGTTTACTTACTTTCGTTCTTTTTACTCTTGTTATAAAATAAAAAAAATAATAAAAAATATAATATATAAGTGTTGTTTAATTGAAGTTTATCAGTCTAACCAATATCTTAGCTTTTCTTTATCTATTTATTTACTAATTAATTTCGCAGTTTCTCACAAATCAAAGTATCTTTTGCATGCCAAATACTCGAACCCGAGGTTCCCCACCTATCAGTCTGAGACCCGAACCCGAGCGCACTTTATTTAACACAGGAAGAAACCTGAGAAATCAAGACATGGCCGGAAACCAACCTATCGAAGAAATGAACCATGAAAATCAACCAGAACACCGTGCCCTCTCTGATTACCACCAACCGGATACTGAAGGAAGGCATCAGCCATAGTTCTCCCCAAACTAACACCTAGAAACCGGACGATGGGCTTTCAAAACCCACTACATCACCGCCGTCTGGGATTTAGGCAAGTTTAGTGGAACAAATCCAGATGAAGCCCCAAATCATTTAAATCTCTTCCTAGACTTCTGTAATTCCTTTGGTCAAACCGGCAACGTCAAAGAAAGAATCCGTCTACAACTATTTCCTCACTCGTTGTCAGATTCAGCAAACAGGTGGTACCGAAGTCTTCCCTCCCAATCAATCCATACATGGCTGCAAATGGCCCAGAAATTCCTTGCAAAATACTACTCAACCAGTAGACACAAGGCAATTGATCGGTGAAATCAACACGTTTTGTCAGGAACCGGGAGAAACGTTGTACGACGCATGAGACAGATTCAAGGATATGCTGATGAAGTGTTCCCTCATGGTCTCGACGATCAATCCCTCTGCCTGTCATTCTTCAATGGTCTGGATGATGGAAACCGACTACTCGTAAATTCCTCTGCAGGAGGAAGTTTCATGTTGAAATCTCCTCAAGAAGGGATGAACCTTCTCGAAACCATGACGAGCAATACAAGACAGTGGACGAGATCCAAAGGAAGAACGCCACGAGCAGCAGGCCTACTCCATGTTGAGCCTACGGATCATTTATCAGCTCAGATCTCGTCCCTTGCAAAGATGGTGGAGAAGCTAACTATATCTCAAAACGAGATCGTAAAGACAATAGCTTCCCCACCTACAAGTTCATCTGCAGAAGGATGTGCCATATGCACCGGTCCTCATGAAACTCATCAATGTGAAGGTAAAAGCCATTACGAAGATGTAAATTCATAGGAAACCGACCCGGTAATTCCTACAACAATAATTTCAACAACAACTACCCATGGAGAAATCACCCGTATTTCTCATGGAAAAACAATGATCAAAACCAAGGAGGGCAGAACAGCAATTCCAATACCTATCAGGGAAACAGACCCCAACCAAACTCTAATATGGGTTATAGAGCACAAGGTGCCCCTCCAGGTTTCCACCAACAACATTAACCATCTTCATCCTCTGTTGATCCAAACGCGGAACTCAAAGAGATGATGAAGGGATACATGTCTATGACTCAAAGCCAGCTTTCTGCGCAAGAAGCTTTCAACCAAAAAATCGAAGGTAAATTCAATCAAATTGCAGAACAACTTGCTCGAAGACCGCAGGGACTCTCCCAAGCCAAACGAAGCCAAATCCAAGAGAGCAAACTAAATGCATCTATGTGAAGGAACACAATGAAGAAAAGATGGAGGTGGCCAAAAATAGTTGAAGGTTCCAGAACTTCACCCTTCTCTTCAAGAGTGGGTAATAGCAATCGAAACTTCCAAAAGGAATGTAGCTGAACTGGAAAGCACCGCCACAGTCTATAAAAATCGCATTCAGTCCGAGAATACCTACCTTAAGGACTTGGTGGCCAGCTATGAAAATGAAAAGCTCGATTTTGAAGAAGAAGAGGTTAAGGCGATAACCTTGAGAAGCGGTAGAAAAATTAATGAGATTCACATCCCGCAAAGGTCAGAAGAATCCAAAGAGGATAGTGAAGAAAGAGTTGAGGTCCCAATAGATAAGACATCTCCCAGCATCCTCACCATTCCACCATCTTCAAAACCTTCTCCACAAGAACCGCCTATACCATTTCCCAACCGACTCCAAAAGCAGAAATTGGATAATGAATATGGGAAGTTTCTGGCAATGCTGAAACAACTAAACGTCAACATACTGTTTGTAGACCTCATTGCCAAAATGCCAAACTACGCAAAATTTCTCAAGCACCTTATCTCCAACAAAACTAAATTGGCGGAAGTCGGTACCGTACCTCTCAATGTAGCTTGCTTAGCTATTCTAAAACAACCACTACCTTCAAAATGCACTGATCCAGGCAGCTTCACCATTCCAGTCACAATTGGGAGCACCTCATTTCCATACTCCTTATGCGATCTGGGTGCCTTCATAAATTTGATGCCCCTATCCACTTTCAAAAAGCTGGGAATTGGAGAAATGAAAAAGACCAAGATGACCCTTCAACTGGCGGATGGTTCGGTAGCTTATCCAAGCGGAGTGGTGGAGGATGTTATCATTAAAGTGGAACACTTATACTTCCCATGCGATTTTGTCATTTTGGACATCGAAGAGAACTCCACTACACCTCTCATCCTTGACGACCTTTCCTTGCCACATCCAATGTTCACATTTGGGTAGCCCAGGGACGATCACCCTTCAAGCTTATAATGAAAGCTGGAGTTTGCATCAGGCAGGTCTCCAGATAACAAATCCAAGGATCTCAAG